>WWET01002764.1:48590-68838 GCA_011038615.1 Limnodynastes dumerilii | reverse complement strand
CAGGCATTCCCCTCGCTCATACATACTTTGGCTGGTTATCGCTTCCCAAACCCTGCCTTAACTTTTCAAAGCATTAGTACGTAATGGATTCACGTACATAACGGCCGAATCCGGCCCATACTGTACGATTTAAATACCACCCCCGCCTACAAAGCGTAACTATGGGTGTCGTCTGCATGCCCCCACCCCCTTCATTCGTACTTACCTTGATGGTACGTACGGTCAGCTCTACATGGCGAAACATCTGCCGCGCGCATGCACGGTAAATACAAATAGGCGATTTTACGTCAGCGGCTAGCGTAAAAACGCTAGTGTACGTACCTCAGGATCTGGCCCCATGTTAAAATCACAGGGCCACTATACTCACACATCTGTGCAATTACTCACACTCCCCTTAAAGCCTATCTTAACTTTTCAGAGTCATTCAAACGAAAGATGGGGGGGAGGGGGGTTAGGGTTAGGCTGCGGTAAGGAGATGTTTAAGGTTAGGCTGCAGTAAGGAGATGATTAAGGTTAGGCTGCAGTAAGGAGATGTTTAAGGTTAGGCTGCAGGGAGTGGACGGTTGAGGTAAGGGTTGGAGTTAGTGTAAGTGTTAGTTTCTTGTCATATAAAAAACGTTAGTAAGTCTACCTTTGTGTGTGTTATGACTGTTACTGATATTTCTATTATCTGGTTGCTTAACATTGTATAACCTCTACAAAAGTTGGCAACTGCCCTATGTCACAAACCTTCTTAGCTCTAGGCAGCCTATTGCTCAATCATTTTTTCATGACACCCCTTAAATCAAAATCATTACTGAGCCTTATAGTGTTTTAAGCAGATAGGTAAAAAAAAAACTTAATAAGGGAGTGGGTACATATATTTTTATATATATTTTTTTAGTCATTTTCTTAATCTAATAATTTACTGTAGATTTTTATGACTTTCTTCTGCTTTCTTTCACCTGGCTGGATCCTAAGGCTCCTTGTGACCTACTGGCTTGTGAAGCAACGACGGGGAGAGAGGCTGTGCTATGCTGACGGGAAAGGTAACGCAGTGTAACATAGCCTCTCTACTGTCATTACCCAGCAAACCACGAGGAGCTGCAGAGAGAGAGGTTGAGCTAGGCTGGCAGCCTTTCTCTTTCTGCAGCCACTGTGTGCTGGTCAGCCCTTGACATGGGGAGGAGATGCAGAGAGAGAGAGAGAGGGTGTGCAATGCTGTCATCAAGGCATAGCCTCTCTCCCCTGCAACTCTCATACTCTGACTGGCCTGGACTCGTGGCAGCCCTGTAAGTCATAGTAGCCGACTTCATGTTCCCCCTCCCAGGAGAAACAAGAAGCGGCAACATGGGATGGAGCTTAAGGGTGTTTTATATGCAAATCACACCTGAAGCCCCACCCATGCCTTATCAAAGATGTCATTCATAGGGTTACTCAGGATGGGGTGGGGCTTGATGTCATCAAACCCCATCCATGCTTAGGGGCTTGAGGCAGTGATTTTCATTAAATCACTGCCTCAAGCCCAGATCTGGAAGATTTGTGGTCTTTCTTGGGATTCCGGGTGCAAAGGCAGAAATTTAAAGAGATTTATCAACTGTGCTGCAAGAGCATTGCAGGAGGAGCCCATCTACCCACTTGATTAAATGAATGAGCATAAAGTGAGCAGAGAAAGCGTAGGGTAAAAGGATGGTGACAAAACCACTCTGGCCCACCCGGATGCATGTTGATCAGCGCTGGCATAAAAAATACGGCTTTGTGAATTAATTGACATTGACGGTAATTGAGGCTACAAGGATTCTAGGAAGCAATCCTTTGCTGTCACAACTTTCAGATGACACCGCTCTGCAGGTGCTGAAGACATTTGATGATTCTGAATTAAAATATAGATCTTGATATTTTAAAAGGGCTGCCTCAGCTGGTGAGGAGACTAGAGATAGGGGCTGTACACACTAATTACCCATTTGACTTGAAGTCATTGAATTGTTATACTTTGAGGCTTGACTATACCAAGCTTTGATTTCTTGGGGTCATAGACTTTAAAGGACGAGGGAACGTGTGGCACAGGGAACAATTTCCACTCTAGGCTGCCAGCAATGACGGGACGGCATCTGCAGTTTCTATGACAACTGCTTGCTCCACAAGGGCATAAAAGAACGTACATTTATCTATTTTAGCAAATTATTTCAGGAATTAATTCAATCAAAAACAAGTGCAGGTTTTGTCAGCACTCTGAGTTGAAGGAAAACATGGAAAAATAATAATAATAGTTTATAATCTATATATATATATAAAAATGTATGTATGTATGTATGTGTGTATGTATGTGTGTATGTATGTGTGTACGTATATATGTATGTATGTATGTATATATATATATATGTATGTATGTATGTGAGTGTGTATGTTCCAGCATAACTCTGGAATGCCTGGAGCAATTTACGCCAAACTTGGTACACATATGTCTTACAATCTAGAAAAAATATTGTGGTAGTAAGACACCCCTAGCACCCCTAGGGGTGGGGTTGGGAAGGGGCTGACGTAAAAATAATCGAAAATGACCAATATTAGTTTCGAATCCATAGTTTTCGAGGTCTCTGAGATGAATAGTGACACTCCTGATGCCGTTTAAGTCCAAGTTCAACCCCCATCAGCATGGGGGGGTGAGAAGGGGTGAAAATTAAAATGTCCAAAATGACCGATATTACTGTCAAATCCATAGTTTTCAGGGTCGCTATGCTGATTGTTGACAGTCCCGATGACCTTGAAGCCCAAGTTTAGTTAAATAGATCTCTGTTCAACCTTTTAGAAGGCATCCAACTCATTGAATTAATAACGAAGATTTAAACCCGGGCAACGCCAGGCACTTCTGCTGGTATGAATATAAAAAAAAGAGCATTTTTACTTATGTAACAAGGGTTCTCATGTTGAGTGTTTGCATTAAATATGCTTCTCATGCTGAGTGTTTGCATGAATTATTTGCATTCCATTTCATTGTAGAAATCTGCATTCACATTTTTATGTGATTTTTTTTGGTCTTCTCCTTATCTTTGTAGTCTTTATATTATTAAGGCTCTTTGATCCATGTAAACATGAAAGGCTAGCAATACAGGAGCTCACAAACTTCTTGGCTTGGTAGTATAATATGGGCAGAGGCCACTGTCAAAGGCATCATCTTGACTGAGGGATCCTCTTGGATTGTCACACCCATGTCCCTAATAACCTCTTTTTGATGTCAGTTAGATGTAGTTGTAGTTCCAAGTCGTATAGATCACGTCACGTTACCTACTTAGAAACCAAAACTCTTAGTGTTGTGTGGCTTCTTACCAACATGACTGAAGATCTGGTGGATCAGCCAAATAGAAAAACCTCAACTGTAGCACAGATACAGAACAAATATAGATGTGACCAGATACACCTTTTAATAAAACAGGGAAAAGTCAAGTACAAGGGACCCACCTGCTGGCTAAAGATGATAGGGACATTTTGAGAACAATAAAAGTATGGTTATTCACTATTTAGTTGTAGTCAGGACTCCTGCTGAGCGTGATCAATGGAGCTGATGTCACCCGTTCATACACACAGTGGGAGCTGCCAGGCAGTGAGTAATTCAGGTTTGAGCCCGGAACATCCCACTGTGTGTATCAATGGGTGACATCAGCTTCACTAAACATGCTCAGCTGGGGTCCCGATTACAACTAAATGGTGAATACACAGACTTTATGGCTTTACTGAAAAATCTTCCATTAGCTTTACTCTCTATGGGGATGATCCAGGCCTAAGTCCGCCGCACTAGTTACGGCGGCCGTATGCGTAAGAACGGCAGATGTTGCCTGGCGTAGTTAGGGAAACCCGATCCTTAGGATCGGGAGTCCCTAACTGTTGCACGAGTTCCACACACAAGGAGATCTGTCCGTCAGGTCTTTATAAGGCATGCACATGCCTAATCCCTGCACGGGGGAAGGGGGGATAGGTATGCAGATGATGGTTAGTGAGCCGCATTTGCATACGGAAGGCAGCTTTATGGACGTGTAAGACGATGAAAGTCCACAATAGAGATGGAATGGCAGGGGAACTCGCTTTCCTATTCTGTGCAGACATACACACCTTCAGGACACACACAAACGTCTGGATTAGGCCCAATAAAGTATAATGGTGTATGTGGTCACATCTGTATGATGCTCAGACCAGACATAGGCAACCATGGTCCCTCCGGCAAAGACATAGCTGATACCTGCCAAAGCATATTGAGACTTTTAATTTGACTTTTCAAAATGAAATCCAACAATGGAATGCCGTTTCGGCCAATTCTGCAGCATTGTTGGACAGTGCACACTTGTAAGAGGTGTAATCTGCACCCGTTACTGCTAGACCAGGCCTGGACAACCTGTGGCTCTCCAGGTGTTCTGAAACTACGAGTCCCAGCATGCTTTAACTGCAAAGGTATAGAAAATTCTTCCATTAGCTTTACTCTGTATGGGGATGATCCAGACCTACGTCCGCCGCTCTAGATACGGCGGCCTTATGCGTAAGAACGGTATTTCTGCCGTTCAGCGCATGAGCCGGGCAGATGTTGCCTGGCGCAGTTAGGGAAACCTGATCCTTAGGAGTCCCTAACTGTTGCACGAGTTCCACACACAAGGAGATCCGTCCGCCAGGTCTTTATAAGGCATGCACATGCCTAATCCCTGCACGGGGGAAGGGGGGTTAGGTATGCAGATGATGGTGAGTGAGCCGCATTTGCGTACGGAAGGCAGCCTTATGGACGTGTAAGACGTTGAAAGTCCGCAATAGAGAGTGAATGGCAGGGGAACTCGCTTTCCTATTCTGTGCAGACATACACACCTTCAGGACACACACAAACGTCTGGATTAGGCCCAATAAAGTATAATGGTGTATGTGGTCACATCTGTATGATGCTCAGACCAGACATAGGCAACCATGGTCCCTCCGGCAAAGACATAGCTGATACCTGCCAAAGCATATTGAGACTTTTAATTTGACTTTTCAAAATGAAATCCAACAATGGAATGCCGTTTCGGCCAATTCTGCAGCATTGTTGGACAGTGCACACTTGTAAGAGGTGTAATCTGCACCCGTTACTGCTAGACCAGGCCTGGACAACCTGTGGCTCTCCAGGTGTTCTGAAACTACGAGTCCCAGCATGCTTTAACTGCAAAGGTATAGCTGATACCTGACAAAGCATGCTGGGACTCGTAGTTTTAGAAACCCCCGGAGAGACACAGGTTAGTCTGAGTCTCAGCTAAAGCCTTCTGGATCCAGGCCTAATGGTTTATGATTTATGATCCTCTGGGTGGATTATCTTCCTTTACCAACCGAGTGGGCGGCCGTTATTACTTTCTGCAATGTTCAGCAAAAATTAACCCACAGCCTGCGTAGGAAACACCTCGTATGGTGATCTGTGTAATAAACAAAAATACATTGCTTTTCTGAAAATATCTAATTTCATTCTTTATCCAGAGAACCTCCATCTTGGCCAGCAGTACCAGTGGGATATAAAGCCTATAGATAACCCTGGGATATCGCACAGTAAATAAATTAAATATCATACAGGATACTGTACCATTTTTGGAAGGTGCTTTTTATTTTTACTGTATATACAAGGTGTCAAGTCTTAGTTCATAAAGACATGAATACAGTACATATATACATGTACTGTACATACTGATTCCGGTGGAACTTAAGGTTCGGTAAATACACAAGATAATTCTTAATCAACTATAGTATTTAATAAAGAATTAAGCAAAATACATGAATAATACTTAGCTTCAGCTGGTAGTTATTGCTTGATAATGATTAACAGGTTTCCAAGGGCCCCTATCTCGATTGTTCAGTCAAGTCCGTTACGTACAAAGCCTGGGCCACTACTGCATTCAGTCAGGTCAGTTACGTACAAAACCTGTGTTACTCCTGAACTCAAGGCAGGTCAGTTACGTACAAAGCCTGGGTCACTACTGCATTCAGTCAGGTCAGTTACGTACAAAACCTGTGTTACTCCTGAACTCAAGGCAGGTCAATTACATACAAAGCCTGGGTCACCCCTGCACTTAGTCAGATTAGTTACGTACATAGCCCAGACCACTCCTGCATTAAGTCAGATCAGTCCCGGGGGAAGCCAGCGAGCTGACTTTGTGCCAAGTTTTTTATGCCCCGACAACAACAGAGCCAGAACTCCCTACCTTATTAGGTTATAATCATGTTTTAAGCAAGCTAATTGGTGCTACTTATCTAATTTCTACATTCCATACATGCGCAATATAGCATTGCATGATGTTAGTGTCACATACCCTCTGCTCCCACCAAGCTGCCTTATCGGCATGTCTTGGCCTTGAACGTCTGGTTCTACACAGTATTAATAACACGTTTGCATAAAAGCACATTTAAAATGGAAAACAGCAGCCATTTTAGGCTGCCTGGACACAACATATATGTCTGCATACGACTCTCATGGTGCATATCATTACACAAGGCTATAAAATTAGCAAACATAATAAAGCCACCTCAACCCAAGGGGGGCACCTACCTGTCCCTCAATAGAGAAGAACATCAGGTGAATGGAAAGTGGCATCGGTCCAAAAAGATATAAAGATAAATAGCAGGGTAGACACACCAGGAGGGGTACACAAAACAATCAATGATCTAGGTGGACTGGAGGAATGGTCAACAGTCACTTGGATTGCATTCACTTGCAATGCAAAAGCCCAAAAACTCAATATATCACCGATATCCATTTCACACTGAGCCAAAAACCCGGCATATTGCAGGGACAAGCCCTAAAGACCCGGGTCGTGTGCTCAGTGTGAACGGGTGTCACTGTATCTACCTGGGAATTAGACCCAGGACTTTTGCAGGTTTATTCCCGGGTCCAACCCGGGTTTTTCAACCCGGGTCTCACAGAAAGAATCTTATTGGGGACAAATAGGAACTCCTTTTTTGATGACTCACACTTATGCCAGGGCAGAACCTGTGAATAGGCCTGACCTGGGAATTTCCTGGGTCCAAGCTGCAGTGTGAAAAGGGTCGAATGATTTGGGATGATCTGTGACACAGCAATAAACCAGGTTAAAAAACCTGGGATTTTGCTGGGCGGCAGTGTGAAAGTGGTATCATAGAACTATATTAGAAACCACTGAGGAAAAAAGGAATCTAGGAGCCATTATTATGTGTGAAAAGTAGCCAAGCAATGTAACAAAGCAATGAGAAAGACAAGTCAGATGCTTGGCTGTAAAGGGAGATGAATTAGTAGCAGAAAGAGAGAAGTAGTGATGTCACTTTATAGATCATTGGTGCGGCCTCACCTGGAATACTGGGCCGTATGCAGACATATAACATATACGTCCGGTGTTTAGCGATTTTTACTACTGCGCATGCGTAGTAAAATTTTTACGTAATCTACGTATCTTTACCTTACATAGATTGCGTATATGTGGTCTTGAAGACTGCATATACGCAATCTACGTAAGGAAAAGATACATAGATTACATAAAAAATGAATACGCATGCGCAGTAGTAAAAAAAGTTGCTAAACACCGGACGTATATGTTATACGTCTAGTAGTGTGCATACGGCCCACTGTGTTCAGTTCTGGAGGCCATATCTCCAGAGGGACATAAATACATTAGAGACTGTGCAATGGAGAGCAACTAAAATGGTGCATGCCCTGTGTCACAGAGCATACAGAGACAGACCAGGGGTAGTAAACATACATAGCTTGGAGCAGAGAAGGGACAGGGGATGATATGATAGCAGCTGTCACCTATATCAAGTGGTGTAACAAAGCACAAGAGGGGGGGGGGGGCATTTTTCAAAGGAAGAGGTGTAATAGAACAGGGCATGTGTATAAATTGGAGGGTGTTTGGTTCAAAGGAATGTGTGGTAAAATGACTTCACTTAAAGGGTAGTTGATAAGTGGAATAACCTCCCATCTGAGGTGGTAGAGTCTAACGCAGTAGAACAGTTTAAATACACTTGTAATAAATATAGGCATGTCCTAAATCTCCATGTGGCTCTTATCTGCCGATACTTCTATTTCTGTGTGAGTTCAAGCATGGTTTTATAACGATAAATCAGCCTCAGATGAGGCCATCCTTTGACTTAGGAGAAGAGGTGGTCCTCTTGCCCTCCGGACAACCTTTCCAGGCTGGAGAGAGAGTAAACTATCGGTGTAAGACCTTTGTGCTGAGTTAGTAACACGTTGTTATTAGTTCAGCTTCTTCCACACATTTCCATGCATACCGTGCACTAAATCACAACCCTAGCTCCCGCTGCTTAATTGCATCTGTTTACAGAAGAAATGCACATAACGCGGCCACTTCTGTCCACAGCCTGCCGCGCTCCTCCTTTTTAAGAATATTTTTCCAATTATTACTTACATCACGGGGATTCCATTTCTGTCGTATGCTGTTAAACTGTAGAGGGTATCAGCGCTCATTAGTGCACTCAGTTCCTCGGTGCATTAACTTGGATGAATGTAAACAGATCGTTGAATGTAAACCAATAATGACCACGAATTCCCAGCAGAACAGCCCACAGTTAATTATTGCCTAAGTAACACCTTTGCTAACCTCCCTAGTTTCATTAAAATGACCCATCTCGGGGAGAAGGAGGAGATGTGACAGTTTGATCGGTACGAGAAAAGTGTTCACATCGATTGGAAAATGGAGGGCTGCTTATCAATGTAAGGAACAAAGCAGCAGCAATTGTGGATAGACGATTGTCCATTTAGATATATGAACTGCAGGCTGCTGTGTGTGCAACCAAGACACATGCAGGCCATCGTTCCAAACTCCCTGAAGAGCGGATGATCTTCCTGACTTCCTGAAGTGTTGGCAATCTCCCTGATAATTCAGTTCCAGAAATGATCGCGGTATGACGACAGAATTTATAAAACATTCATTTACCACACCAGCCCTAATAGTTGCTATACTAATATGCAGTGCTATTTTCCTCATCTATTATGGTAGACAAAATTCGCCGATTTTTATGCACACCTCTATAGGGTGCGCATAAAAATCCACAAAATAAATTTGCTGGATTATCTTTACACCGAAAATTACTCAGTGTGCGTAGCTAATTGAATCAGGACCATAATGTTATTTTGATACCTATTAATATATTGTTATTGCTTTACTTTTTCCAAACACTGCTACTAACTAACCTACCTATCTTATACCTTGTCAATCAAATGCTCAGCATTATGGGAGCTGTAGTACATAGTTACCAACACTCCCTGAATATCAGGGAGACTTCCTGAAGAGGAGGGAATCTCCCTGACTCCCTGAAGTTTTTGGCAATCTTCCTGATGTTGATTCAGTTACAAAATTGTGGTATGATGACAGAATTATTTCCATCCAGTGTTTCCTATGGAGGGGGCCATTTTCATAGAGGCCAAGAAGTCATCAAAGACTGGCAGTTATCTAAGACACCATGACTTCAATAATGGAGACAAAAAGGACAAATACACTTTGGTCTCTTGTCAAGCAGCTGCAGTGTCACCTACTTTTATCTTTTCTGGAAGGATGAAGAAGTCAGCGGATCCTATTCAGTCATCATAATAATACTGAAAGTATTTATTCACTGACAATACAACAATCAATAAATACTGCCGCCATTTTTATTGCAAAATTGTTTTGTAGTGCTAGACACACCCATGGGTGGAGCTATTCATAGAACACACCCTTTTGTGGTACAGGACACACCCCTTTGGTACAAAGCCTTGACAGTCTCCCTGATATTCATGTGCAAAAGTTGGCATCTACGATGTAGGTGTTCATTACTCTTGCATAATTGCAATAATAAGCTTGTTATTTATACCCTTTTCCCATCACCAACAAAAACCCGGGTTTATCGACCAAACCCCGTGTCTCAGCAAACACCCAGGTATTTGGTGGTGAAGTGAAAAGTCCCATTTTCGTCGACCCAGGTCTTGTGACCCCGCATATGGATTCGGGAAAAAGAATCCCGGATCTCACATGGGATTGGTGTCCGTGTGAAAGGTCACATGTTGGATTTCAACATGGGTCTACAGTGCTGGAGGATGATGGGCCTGATCCAGACCTATGCTGGTTGGCATTAAAACGCCAGCCAGCAGCGTAAGATTGGCTTAAAAGCCAATCTGTGCATCCGCCGGGCAGATGTTGCCCGGCGTTACTACAAAACAGCCGGATCTTGGATCTGGCATCCGTAGCTTCAGCGTAGTTACACTGGACGCCCCGTCCAGTTATTACGCCGAGGTTAGTGCAGGTGGGCAGGGGAGGGAGGGTAATGAGGCTGGGAGGGCGGTGCTATTGTACTAAAACCGCCATCCCAGCGTATTTACACTCCCTTGCAACGGCTGAAGTTAGGGTAGTCTTCAGCCGGGGTAAGGGAGTGTAAATACGATAGGGCAGGGGGAGTGTCAGGGGAGGCCCACGATGTAACGCTGAGCGTTAGTACAATCACCGCTACATCGTAGGTCTGGATCAGGCCTGATGTCATCAAATGCTGCCACAGCACTTGAGAACATGCCGCACTTTCGTGAGGAGGAGGTCAGAGGGCTGCTTGTCATTAGAGGATAGGACAGTGATTGCTAATCTGTGACACGCCAGGTGTTGTGAAACTACACTTCCCATCATGCTTTGTCAGGTATCTGCTATGCTTTTGCAGTCAAGGCATGCTGGAGTGTCACAGGTTAGCCATCACTGGGATAGGAGGAAATCAAGGCTCAAATATCAGGCAATGTAAAAGATGCTAATATTTATTTTAACATAAGAAAAAAATCTGCACACAAGTCATTTGTCAGCCATTATGGAAAGCAAAGCAGTTAAAATGGCCACCAAGTCCTGACATCATCATTGTGTGCAAAAAAGTTAAGCCCCATTTAAATGACTTCATTTTTTCCAGACGATAAAAGCTTGATTGACAGTAGTTTGCAGGGGCAGACATGGCGAACGTGTTAAATGGTCACACCTGGGATTTTCCCGGGTTATAGGTGGACTTAGAACGCGCCTGGGTTGAAAATCCTGTGTTTTTCAAGGGTGGTGATATGAAAGCGGTATTAGAGAGAGGGCTGCAAATCACCCTAAATAGTAACATAAAGTGATGGCAAATAAGAGCCACATGGCCCATCCAGTCTGCCCAGTTGTTTATTTATACTATACTGACCCCAGACCCTATTTACCCTTAATTTAGTTTAAGATTTAGGATAGCTTTAGATTTATCCCAAGCATGTTTACACTGTTCTACTGTGTTATCCTCTACCTCCTCAGATGGGAGGTTATTCCACTTATCTATCACCCTTTCAGTGAAGTCTCTCGTGCTTTATTACACCTCTTCCTGCGAAAATAGCCCCCCCACCACCACCTCTTCTAGCTGGTCACAACCCTTGATTTATTTGAAAGCTGCTATCAAATCCCCCCTCTCCCTTCTCTGCTCCAAGCTATACATACTAAATAACCATAAACACTCAACGCTTCTTAAGATTTTACAAGAACATGTTTCCTATAATATTAACTAATTTGTTCATAATACTAAACATCCGTTGAAGCACATGTATAAAGCAAATAATACACCATTTACTATACATAATAATTCAAAATGAAAAATAAATCAAGATATTTACCATCTATTTGCATGTATGTTAAAAACCAATGAGGGTCAAATGAGCACTGAAAGTAAGGATAGCAGAATGCTAAATGTAAGTGAGCTTGCTGGAGATGTATTCAGTGATGCAATGCATGCTTTACTTCCATATTATACAAATAATGGCACTGGATGCACAGAAAGACATACATATACAGCAGACCCTCCATTCCTCCCTCCCATTCCATCAGGTACAAAATACTCTGTTCCTGAGCTTGCAACAATTGGTTACTAGGGTAACCACCTGTGTTGAAGACAAAAATGTTTATCAAAGATGGTTAATTCGTTAGTACCAGGTGAGTGACAGTTGGAAGCTCAGGAGCGGAGTATTGTGTACCTTACCTGGTGGAATGGATCACGTTGGAGGCTCTGATCCAGTATGGATGCATTGACTGGTGAGACATTAATGTGAGCATATACTGTACAGAGGCAATGACCTTTTGTAAATAACTCCAGGCAGGAGATAAAACCGTGGTTTATGTGCAACTAACTGTGCCATGCAATTAGAGCTCTGCATATCTTTAAATGGCTGCAGACACTTTCCTATTGCAGCTGACTATCCATTATGTATTTGAGATTACCTTTGAGCTTTTTAGCACTTGTTCCAAGTGCCAATGGCAGTCTATGCAAATGAAGGCAAAGAAACATTGAACAGACCCTTTATAACCCGCAATATACAATATATTTATAGTACCTCATACACAGGGTTCCCCTGCTCTGAGAGACTCTTGGTTGAGGAGAAGGCCGCCGGCAGCAGACTGGATCTGTAAAAGCCGCACATTGCCGGCTTCCGCTCCGCGCTTTGACGCGCAGCCGCAGTGCCGGGGCCCTGTACTCGCCGCGGTGGCGCTTCGGCCATTAGGGGGCGCGCATGTAATGCGAGGCTGCCCAGCCCAGGCTAACAATGTAGTCCCCCCATTAGGGGAGTACGTAAGGTACGACTTATAGATAATGTGATGGAAATGATTGTCATTTCGGCTGGATGCCCTCCCTACGGCCCCATAGAGCTTAGACATGTCACTGACTGCATCAGGTACAGATTATTATAGTACAGACTATTATATCAGGCATGGAGATGGAATACATTAATAGGATGCACAGTGAAAACTAACTAAAATACATTCATTTGAAATGATTATTTTAAATATTTTGAGTATAATTAAAAATATAGACGGTTGCTTTGATTCTGTATCAGTAGATCTAGAATGATCAGAGTTTAGGCCTTAAAAACAAAGCCAATATGGAAATATTGGTGTCATTGCAGTGGGTGCATTTGCTGTAAGGCTCAAGCTTGTTTTCCATGTTTTCCATGTTTTTGATAAAAATGTTCATTATTATAAACAATTATTTTGTGACATTTAGTTCCAGACAGTGGCGCTCACTTTAATCAGAACCTTCATTTACCTCCTTGTCAGCATTACATTGTACAACCCTGCACTTTTGCGCAGCGTATTTAGATGCATTGGGCTAGATCCAGTAAGTGCTTGAACTTAGTTACTCCTGGGCTAAACCATGTTGATTGCAGGGGGAGTCATATTTCATCTGTTGGAAACAGTATTAGAGTTGAGAGGTGATGTTTCCTATCCCAAGTCTAAATAACAGTGTGATAGTAAAGCTGGTCAGTATCTGTGTGCAGTAAGTTATTCATAGATAGATCCCTGCATGCATAGAATACAATTAACTTGACTCCCCCTGAAATCAGCATGGTTTAGCCCAGGAGTAACTAAGTTCAAGCACTTAACGCAGGGTGCCGTAATTGCTTGTAATTCAGTGGCACAGTTGTGTGTAATTTTGAATCGCACGCAACCCACTCCGCTTTTAAAAACGCGTCTATGGCACATATGATGCAGATTTGTGCTTAGACCCGGATCTGGGCCCAAAATATGGGACACAGTATTCCAGGAACAGTCTAATTCACAAGTGTATGAGACTTCTCTATTTCTCCAGTCAAATTCCTGTGCTTCAATATAATGCTACATCATTTAACCAAATGCAAAGTCTGCAGGAGCTGTACATTATATTCAGTGGGATTTTATAAGTGACCCTTTAGCAATTGTGGTGAAGAGGGGAAAGAATGGAGGAGAGAGGAATGAATGGAGGAGAGAGGAATGAATGAATGAATGAATGGTGGAGAGGGGAATGGAGAAGAGAGAAATGAATAAATGGTGGAGAGGGGAATGGAGGAGAGAGGAATGAATGAATGGAGGAGAGGGGAAAGAATGTAGGAGAGGGGAATGGAGAAGAGAGAAATGAATAAATGGTGGAGAGGGGAATGGAGGAGAGAGGAATGGAGGAGAGGGGAAAGAATGTAGGAGAGGGGAATGAATGGAGGAGAGAGGAATGAATGTAGGAGAGGGGAATGAAGGAGAGAGGAATGAATGGAGGAGAGGGGAATGAATGAATGGTGGAGAGGGGAATGGACGAGAGAGGAATGAATGGAGGAGAGGAGGGATAATAAAGTAGTTCCCTTAATGAATGCACTTTTTTAGTTTACATAGGATCTTTTGGGATTATAAAGTAAATATAAAGGGCCGTATTCAGAGCTCCGGGTGCATTGCATATCTTAAAGACCGCGTATACGCAATCTACGTTGCACCGAGCAACGTAGATGACGTTATAAAATTACTGCGCATGCGCAGTAGCACATATCAGAAAACTCCGGCCGCATATCCAATGTGCCCAAAGCTCTGAATACGGCCCAAAATCACACATCTTTACATACCCTCCAACTGTACCTATTTAGCAGGTACAGTACCTTTTTTTAATGGTCTGTACCGGCTAAAAAGGCTATTGTACCGGATTCTGACCCAGCAGATCCTTTTCCCCTATGCTTACTATTCAGTCCTGCAGCATCTGATCACTATAGCAGAGCTAAGGGGACAGACGCCTACAGCTCTGCTAAAGTGACAAAACCCCCTCCTGTGAGTTCTTAGTTCATACAATAAGGTGTAAAATGAGAGCAGATGGAATCCCCACCCCTTCACTGAAAAAGTCACTCCCCCTTCATGGACACGCCCCCTAGGTGTACCAATTTTCCATTACAAAATGTTGGAGGGTATGAAATCAGTCAAATCCCATTATAGCTTAGGCCCGGATTCAGATATCTGGGCATCACCCATGGGCTTGATGATGCAATTTCCACCATCAAGGCCTTCCCCTAACCCTATTAAAAGTATGAATTGAAGCTTTGACAGGCAGGGGCTTAAGGACACGATTTGCATAAACATAATAAAGTGCTATCACAATCTCCATAATACACAATAATTGGCAAGTACGTTGTAGGTCCTTGTTTTATAGGATGAAGTGGGAATAAACAGCAATGTTCTCTGATATAAGTCTGCCGCAGTCTACTGACATTCAAGTACTCAGCTCGACAGGATAAGTCAATCGGCCATTTCTTTTGGTGCTCACCAGTCACATTATAGCATTTGCTGAGCTTTCAGGAACTGCAGGCTCCTTGGAAAGATTTATTGCACAAAGCAAGACAATACATTGTTCACTTGCATGTTTAGTAAATCCAATCCGTCACCGTCACAATGACGAAGCACACGGGCGGTATTTAGGTTACTTTTTTCATCTCATTTACAAGCGCTGCACCTACAGACGTTTGATTGTGTGCAGTGCGACATAAGATGCAATCATTGCACCAGTCCAGAACATTTCTAATCCTAAGCAAGTTTTCTGTAAGCAAAAAGCAGAGACCTCCAGTGATTTATAGTCACGTGACTTTTATCAAGTCCTAACGGGTGTGGGTCCTCGCTAAGAACGGCCCCATTTTGGGATATCAATTGTTTATGCCTCGATGAGGTCCACGGAGGACCAAACGCAGTGCTTCTAAAGGTAAGGCTAAAAACCACCGAACCCTTCCCCTAATTCTAACCCTAAACCTTCCCTTCTATGGCCCTAACCCTCCCTTCCCCACAGCCTGATCCTAACCCTCCCTTCCCCACAGCCTGACCCTAACCCTCCTTTCCCCACACCCTGACCCTAACCCTCCCTTCCCCACAGCCTGGCCCTAACCCTCCCTCCCTGCAGACTGACCCTAACCCTCCCGTCCCCGCAGCCTGACCCTACCTTCCCTACAGCCTAACCCTAATCCTCCCTTCCCTGAAGCCTGACCCTAACCCTCCCTTCTCCCTAGCCTGAGCCTAATACATCCTTCTTTATAGCTTAACCCTAAGACCTCCTTCCCCAGCCTTACACTAACCCTTCACTTCTATGGCCTAATCCTAATCCTTTCGTCTGTCTCTATATCTGCAAGCAGCCCATCGTAGCGGGGACGGCAACTGGTTCTAAAAGGTAATATATTTTAGGAAGGATCATCATCTTGAACACAGCTATACGTTCCAAGCCAAGAAATTTCAAATGGGTCCACATCCTAGTAAGAGATGTTAGCTGGTTGGTTAAGGCATTCTAAAGTCCAGGAGATATCCGAGAGGATTGAAATTCCGAGACAGGGAAGTGTGTCACTTCTCCACATATACCCTCCCTTCCCTGCAGCCTGATCCTAACCCTCCCTTCCCCGCAGCCTAACCCTAACCCTCCCTTCCCTGCAGCCTGACCCTAACTCTCCCTTTTCCCTAGCCTGACCATAACCCTCCCTACTTTATAGCCTAACCCTAAGATGTCTGTTTGTGTCTGTCTGTTTGTGTGTCTTTTTGTGTGTGTCTGTTTGTGTGTGTGTGTGTATGTATGTGCATGTTAAAAAAAAAAGCAAAAAGTAAAAATATATATATATTTGTACGGAGGAGGGTGCTTTTTTTTTATATGCCCTGGGGGCTATCAACCCTAGTTACACCACTGAATGTCTGTGGATAAGATAATTCTGCAGCCCTCCTAAACCGTCACAAGCTGATCCAGAAGCCGCTCGTCACATGCATAAACCGCGATCCTTCTGACGTGCCGACTCCCGTTTAGATTTGCCACTGAATCAGAATCCCTTCCCAGGGACTCCTTCATCTGACTTTCAACCCTCCAGCCGGCTGTTCACATTCCACAACCATCCCATGAGCCCTCAGACGCAGAACTCAGAAACTCTCCGGATGAAACAAAGCACAGGGACAGCTCCTGGGAATTGGCTGCATTTCAAATGCTGTTCTTGACATTAAAAGGGAAAGGGGAATACAGCAAACTGAGCTGATGTGAAAGACGCCGCCTGTATCGCTTATAAACGGAGCTCATCGCTGTGCGCTTTGGGGCTCATTGAGTTGTGAGTTGATTTAGTCGTGTTTTGGCGTTAAAAGCAGACGCTCCTAAATCAAATACAATTCAGACACGTTCCTCTCGATTTTGGCTACTTTCATTGTGTGTGCGTAAATAAATCATTCACTTTTTAAGAATAATACATAGAAACATAGAAAGTGACGGCAAATAAGAGCCACATGGCCCATCCAGTCTGCCCAGTTGTTTATTTAAAACTATACTGACCCTAGACCCTATTTACCCTCAATTTAGTTTGAGATTTAGGATATCCTTATATTTATCCCAAGCATGTTTACACTGTTCTACTGTGTTACCTCAGATGGGAGAATATTCCACTTATCTATCACCCTTTCAGTGAAGTCATTATCAGCACATTTCCTCTGAATCTACCACCTTCCAGTTTATATTCATGCCCTTGTGCATGGTTGCCGACTTTTGGCAGCTTCTCTCCGGGAGATCCCGGAGAGAAGCTAGCGATGCATGATTATGGATTTGCATAACCGCGTCATTAGGCTCCGCCCCCTTGCTCATACTGACCCGTTTTTAGTTGAAATAGGGGTCAGATGGGGCTTGATGCCGCAGATTGCATCATCAAGTCCCTTCCTGTGCCTAGCAACACTAGTATACTAGTGTTGCTAGGCAGGGGGGCAGGACTTGAGGCCGTGGTTTCAGTAAAACCACGGGCCTCAAGTCACTTGCAGGAAATTTGCTGCCTCTCCCGGGATACCGGGAGTACTGCCAGAATTCCGTGAGTCTCCCGGACATTCCGGGAGAGTCGGCAACCCTGCCCTTGTGTTCTATTACACCTCTTCCTCTGAAAAATGCCCCCTCCTCTAGCCGGTCACAACCCTTGATATATGTGAGAGTTGCTATCATGTCCCCCCTCTCCCTTCTCTGCTCCAAGCGATACATGTTTAGTTCCTCTAGCCTTTCTTGGTATGATGTGTGACACAGGCCATGCACCATTTTAGTTGCTCTTCTTTGCACAGTCTCTAATGTATTTATGTCTTTCTGGAGATAATTGATCAAATCCAGTGTTTGAAAATAAGAGGAAATCAGGAGGAAAGTTACATCTGGGCAAAGCCATTCTGAATTTCAAGAGGAAGGAAATTAATTGTATTCTTTGCATGCAGGGAGAATAATTTCCTTATACTTACCACACACAGATACTGATCAGCTTTACTGTTACACTGTTGTTTAGACTTGGGCTGGGAAACATCACCTCTCAACTGTGATACTGTTTGCAACAGATTAAATATGACTCCCCTGCAATCACCATGGTTTAGCCCAGGTGTAACTTTCCTCTCATATTTTCAAGCTGCTTCTTAAGTCTGGATCAGACACAATTTTTTTAAGGAGAACCTGTACATTCTTATTTATACTGAGAACTGAAATATCTCAAAACCTGAGTCTCTTCCAAATGCACACAATGATTGATAGCTGACAGGCTTTCATCTGCAGATTTTTTTTTATCAAAATAAATTCCTTTTCTCTTGTTGAAGAGATGCTGCTGTTTAGACTCTTCTTCATCCCTATAGTACGATTGAGGAAAGATCTCCTCGACGAGGATGGCTCACTAATAACATGCAATTATAAGCAATTTCCTCTCGTAATGAAACGACACTTGTTGATCATTTTGTTTTTGCAGAGAGTCTGAAGGCATCCCCTTGGCATTTCTCCTTGTTATCAAGTGGCAGACAACAGCGGCTGCAATAATTTAGCTATGAAATGGTTTTTACGTCATAAGGACGATTATCGGACGCCCTCTGAACTGCTCCCTGATTCCAACAATGGTTGTTTAATTCCTGGCGCCTTCACAGAGTCTGGAATCAATTCCGGAACCTTTGCGTGCCACCGTTTTTGTGTAAATGACCATTTTGGCTTACGTGCTTTATTGCACGTGGCCATCTCTGTACAGCGCTGCAGTAGAATAAGAACAATTTTGAAAACCGCATAATGGGCTGGATGCAGACTTAATTAAGTGCTTGAAATGAGTTACTCCTGGGCTAAACCATGCTGATTGCAGGGGGAGTCAAGGTAATTGTATTCTTTGCATGCAGGGATATATCTTTGAATTGCTTACTGCACACAGAGGGGCTGATTCAGAGATGCACTTACACCTTTTTTTAGGTGGAAGTGTACAGCTCGGCTAAACCATTTTTCAAAGTTGGGGGTGTTAATTAATTTAAAATTTTTTGCATGCAGGGAAAATACATTACTTTAACACATAGAACTAAAATACTTCATAGCTTTATGTTTATTCTATAAAATAGAGTTGAGCTAAGAAACTTCACCTCCTAATTTTAATTCTGATTTTACAATTTAAATCTTCCCCTTGCAATTCAACATGGTATTGCTCAGGTCTACACTTGCACCTAAAAAAAGGTTTAGCCCAGGAGTAACTCATATCAAGCACTTACTTAAGCCTGGATCCATTCCAATGTGTAAACAATCGAATCAATTTCAACCATAAGGTCCGTGGAACAATAGGGATCTTGTGAGCTATTTCTGACAATGCTCCGATGATCGGTCATTATGACCCCTTGGTGATATGGCCTGAAATCAAACAGATTTTATACTGTTTATTCTTGGTCACATGAGAAGATTAACCCATTATGATGCAGGGCGGCAGATCTTGGGAGACTGTATTTGAGTATTATCATTCAGAATCCTGCCTGTAGAGTAATATCTGTGAAGATATGTTCTATCCCTCTCTTCAGTGGTAAATGCACGGATACTGTAAGCATATTGCAAATGTTCTGCTAGATGACTGATATCCTGGCTTTCTGTTGTGTAAAGGCACTAGGGTAGTTTTTTTAAAGGCTATATTTATAACATGGAACTTGTGAATAATGGCCCGGACTCACAATGCCGGTCGTATTGCACATACTTCCAGAATTTACCGATAATAGCTACTGCGCATGCGTAGTAACTATTTTACGTAATCTACGTATCGTTTTGTTATGTAGGTTGCGTGTATGCTGTCTTTAAAATCGCATATACGCAATCTACATAATGAAATGATAGATTACAGAAATTTATTACTACGCGTGCGCAGTAGCAAATATCGGTAAAATGCGGACGTATGTGAAATACCTCCACTGGTGTGAATCCAGCCCTCAATCTGCTATCTGCTTTTCTTTTTTAAATCCCTTTGCCCACTGGTGTAATCCTCCGTAGTATTCCTTAATTATTTGTCACATTAAAATGAAGTGATCACTGCTTAGTAAATATAGAGCCCTAAATGCCTAATATAATTATAATTAGCATTTCTCTCTCTCTCTCTCTCTCTCTCTCACCCCCTCTCTTTTTCTCTCTCTCTCTTTTACTCACCCTTTCTCTCTTTCTTCCTTTCTTTCTTTCTTTCTTTCTTTCTTTCTTTCTTTCTTTCTTTCTTTCTTTCTTTCTTTCTTTCTTTCTTTCTTTC
>WWET01002764.1:32147-48045 GCA_011038615.1 Limnodynastes dumerilii | reverse complement strand
CTCTCTCTCTCTCTCTCCTCTCTCTCTCTCTCTCTCTCTCTCTCTCTCTCTCTCTCTCTCATTATCATATGAATGTAAATAAAACATAAACTAGTAGCAATCTGCTTCAAAGGTATAAATTACATTTTTTCCCAACACTGTTCTTCTCTGGCAGAAGGCCCGGGCGGGCATGCCAAATTTGGACAGTTGCAGCAATGAGATTATTTTAATGCCTTAGGCTGAATACTGGTGTAAGGTCCCTCACCCTCATGGGTTTCTCATCATCTGGGCTTGTACACAAGTTTTGGTGTAGTTACTGTTGATAATGATAAACACAATTATCATCAACACAGGACGCAATGTGAAACTAGACTTGTGGGGTTGTGACTTGACGTGACAGAGCTATTGGTTCACACCATTCCTGGCCAACCTGTGGCTTTCCAGGTGTTGTGAAACTAATATTCCCAGCATTCCTTTGCATAGTCAAAGCTTAATACCTGACAAAGCATGCTGGGATTTGTAGTTTCATAACACCAGGAGAGCCACAGGTTGGCCAGACTTAGTCCACGTCACATTTCACCATCGAAAACATCGCTCAGATGGGGCTATGGACAGGCTGATGGACAATGCTGGAGGTATGGTACCTAAAAGGTGGACCCAAAAACTCTGGGCCGTGTTCAGAGATCCATTTTCACGGCGAGTTCCGTGCGTATTTTTAGGTTCATTTCAACTGTGCATGCGTAGTAACTTTTTTTTTTTTACATAGTATACGTAGACTATATGCGCTTAAGTGCCTCAGGGACGAACTTGTGAATCGCACTTGGGGACATACGTCCAGATATGTGACGCAAAAATTTGCACGTGAAAATTTAAATAAAAATGGGTGAAGGAAGGCATTTAAACAAAGCTATGTGGGCGCGACTAACATGAATGGCACGCAATTGCTCACGGAAAGTTACGAGTGGTCTATGGTGGTCTAAGTCACCGACAGCACGACCGAGAGAGGGGAGTGTCATGGGTGTGAGGGGGGTTGGCCTGCACCGGCCGTGGATATAATTGCATTCCTTCAAGGAAACGGATCTCTGAATACGGCCCTCTGTCTGTATTAACGGCGGGCGGGTGCGTAAGAATGGCATTTCTGCCGTTCTGTGCATGCGCTGGGCAGACGTTGCCCGGTGTAATCCATGGCTCTGGGCAAGCAGCTCCGTAACTGCGCTGTAGTTACGGAAACTAGGCGGGGGGAGGGTAATTAGAAAAGGAGGGCTGGGTTTAGGAGGTTACGCTCCTGTGTGAGCGCATTTACACACAGTTACGCTGGCTGTGAAGTTAGGATAGCCTTCAGCCTGGCGTAACTGTGTGTAACTACCCTCACACAGGGGGAGTGCACCAGAGCTACGCTGGCCGTACAGCGGGCCAGCGTAAGTCTGGGTCAGGCCCAATGACTGGCTAAGGATTTGGATTGATGGTTATGAGCATTTGGCTGTATTTACTCTCATTGGGGCGGATTCTCAGTAGCATTTTCGCTGTACTTTGCAGCAGAATGTCTGAAATACATCTATAGCTAATAAGAAACTGGTTCTCCTACCACTGTCCCTTGGGCTTTGCTGGTGCTACAGATCTCCTATGAATTATTCTTCATGTATACGAGTGAAGCTATTAATAACATGTATTTTCATAGATTTATGCTGTTGACCCAGTAAATGGACAATTTTTTATATTGTTATTTTTTTCACATATATAACTCCCAATAAGCATAAATTGTTTATTTGTACGTATGTTTTTAGTTTTGTTGTGTAGAATTATATGTGGGCTTTGCGCATTCGCAGCAAATGAACCATTTTGGGAATCTGAACATAAACCATTTCATTGGTTAATTGACTCCCACTGAAGTGAACTGTGACCCTGGAACCAGCGAGCTCGGTACAGAAGGGACTTATAATCAGCTAATATTCCTACACTGATAAATCACTTACAGATGTGTCCACATTCAGCTTTATGCTTCAGATGTTACCTCCATTGGAAATTCACAGTGACAAAAGCAGTTAGTACTGAGCAAGTGGTAAGTAGAGTTTTACTGATTTCTTTAGTAAATGTAAGATATTAACAACTTTCCCCAGAGGGTGGGACTGCTATACAGGGCGATTCATGCCATGTATGTTGAGCTTTTCCAGTTTTTGTGATAGGTTTATGTGGACACATCTGTATGTGTCAATCCTAAGTGTTCAGTGTCAGTCTAAATTTAGACGAGTGTTTAATAAGGTGGGGTTTGCCACTTAGAAGGGCTTGTTATTAAACAAGCCCACTTCAAATGTAGTGAGGTGAGACATCCCCATAATTCTCCTGAAATATCCGGGAGATTCCCGATATTTGGGCAGTTCTCCCAGTACCCCAGTAGAGCTGGCAAATCTCCTGCAAGTCCCGACATCCTCTCAATCTCTTTTGTAATCCCTAGAGTTACCCCATGGAACACTAGAGATCGGAGTAGTGATTGACAGGGGTGGGGCTTAGTGACACTATTTGCATAAATTGCATCATTGAGCCCCGCCTCCATAACGGAATCTATTTCTTCCCTCTGAGATCTCCTGGAGGGAATACATAAAAAATATGTGCTGGCACATAGTGTTGTATAATGTTTATAGCATAGCAATAGTCACGTTGCAAGTCCCCTCAGCGAGGGATCGCATTGCGAATTAGGGACAGCCGAAAGTTGCTTTTCCGCTGTCCCTATTTGGAATGAAGGATCCATTCAGAATTTTTTTTTCATGAATGGGTGAGTACCTTTCTCAAGGGGTCAAATGTTAAAAATGAATCTATATAAATGAATGAATCTTTATGAATGAATGAATACAGATAAAACAAAAACAAAAGCAACCCCCTCCCCCCCACACACCATGCTCAGGCATTTCAGCACTGTCTTTGCACAGAGTATTGTAATTGTCCATTTAATACGTTGGATAAGAAGTGTTTTGACCTGTTCAGGCCTGAGGGTGGTATAATTAGCTGGATTTGGACAGTCGCTTATTAGCTGTGGAGAAGTGCTGTGCAGCTTGCTCATTCTCTACAATCTCTGGAGACATAAAGCTGTCTGTGCTGCTTCATGAAATCCATTATCCACTTCTCTGGAAACTGACAGCGCTGCTTCCCAAGAGGTTCTGCAGTAGTTATAGCTCTTCGCCTATCAGTGATGCACGAGATCCGGACTGACTTCAGACCTTATGGTGAATCAACAGACGCACAATCAATATACTGGAAGAAAGCAAATAAAATTGTGTAAATGACTCGGTTGGCGTCTGTAGCTGATTTGGACGCAGATTCAGTTTTGGGATTAAAGAATTGCCGATTGCATTTAAAAAATAACGTTTGTTTGTATTTTTTTTATCTCCATTTTAAAATAAATGTAGAAAATTCAAATGATTAAACCCAGTGGCGGATCTACTATGAAACTAATGAAGCTGAACTTCAAGACCCCTAATCCTGGAGGGGCCCTGAAGAAAAAATTTTGTTAGCCATTTTAAAAAAAAGTTTTGAAATATTTTTCAACAAAATCATGGAGCTTTTTTAAGTGTGTGTGATTAAAATAAGGTTATTTTAGTGATAGAAGCATGAGGTAATGGGGTGAAGAACTTAATATTGACCTTGCTGACACAGGGGGGTATTTATGAGTACCCAGAAGACATTGCAAATGCATGGTCCACTGTAAGAATTCTGTATTATGGACTACAGTATGGTTGCCAACTTTTGCAAATGAATATCAAGGAGATTGTGATAACACTACCAAGGTGCTGCACCGAAGGGGTGTTTCCTGTACCACCAAAGGGATGTGCCCTGTGAATAGCTCCTACCATGGGTGTGTCTAGCACTGCCAGGAAATCCATTTGTCAATAAAAAATGGCAGCCCACGTACTGTAGTTATTGATTGTTACATTGTCAGTGAATAAATACTTTCAGTGTTATTGTGAACACGGTGAATAGGATCCGCTGACTTCATCATCTTTATAGAAAAGATAAAAGTAGGTGACATTGCAGCTGATTCACAAGAGACCAAAGTGTCTCAGTCTCCATTATTGAAGTCATGTTGTCTTAGATAACTGCCAGTCTCTGATGACATCTTGGCCTCCATGAAAATGGCCGCCTCCATAGACCTCAATGCAGTAAAATAGGACAAAATTTTTTAATTCCGTCATCCTACCAAAATTACTTTTGGAACTGAATCAGCATCAGGGAGATTGACAAACACTTCTGGGAGTCAGGGAGATCACCCACTCTTCAGGAAGTCTCCCTGATATGAACTACATCTCCCATAATGCTGAGCATTTGACTGACAAGTTTCCTAATAAAGGAAGGCGTCTTCATACACACTTAATTTGCAGCATATTGCAGAGCCCTAAGAACCTGCAGGTACGGTACACAGCCGCCTTATGTGCCATGCTTTGCTGGTGCTGGACAGAATCCACACAGCTGTCTGCAGGTAATTATCAGTGGCCTCATTTCCTGCCTTATCGCTTGCAGTATATTTGTGAGCTTCTTTCCTTCATCAAGTACAGATTTTCCGCAGGCTCTAGCTTCAAGGAGACAAGTCAAAGTGAACACGTGGCGAGCTCAGGGGGTTATATAGGACGCAGGACGTGCAGAAACCTGCGGCTAACTCTCTCCTGCCGCCATTTTCCTTTCCAGGACGTTCCTGGAGGTCATACCACATTATACTTATTAAACTGCAAACGGCCTAGAACACACACCAATAACATAAAATAATGGCACTGACACCATAGCTGGATTTAAAAGGGGAACATGTTTATTTAATAATTGTACTTGAGAATTGGGCCAGACTATAGAATTTGTATAATTAGAATTTGATGACTTAAAACTGGTCATCCTTATTTGAACTAGGTGGCCCAACTAGCAGGAGGGGGTTCAGCCTAATCCTAACCACATGAGGTCATCAACTCGACCTGGAGCACCCCTGTCCAATCCTCCAGCATGACACTCGACCCTTCGCAGCCCACCCCCAGTGGCTGGAAGGTGGCAACCTACGGGCGCCCAGTCGTTAAGACGTACTGCCCCGCCCCTCTGGGTTGTGCAGCTATCGGATCGGACCTCCCCCATGCGCCATCCCCCTGGGGGGGTCTTGGGTTCTTTTATAACTGCTACTCTGTTTTCACCACTGGGGTCTATTTAGGAAGAAGAGGGAACAGAAATATATGTATTGAAAAAAAACATCGTATTTCTCCATATTTTCTCCTAGGGGCCGATCTATATGCACTTCCTCCACTCCTTGCTCAAGGTAGTAAATCTTGACACTTATAAGTCCAGATTCCTACTTGAAATTTTATGACTACGGCTGCAGACATATTCGTAATGGGGCTTCCCCCGCTCAGACAACTAATTACCATGCCTGTCTCCGCCTATATGGCAGAGATACGGCAATCGTAAATTGTAAGCCGGCACCTTTATCATACTGGCCGGCGCACGTAACATTTGCATAGGCCTGCCGATACGCACGCTTACTGACATAGCTGACAGGGGAACTACGCACGCGGCGTACATAATTCCCCTGTTGACCGTAGCTTAGGATCTACCCCACTGAGTGTAAATGCACTGTCTGCAAATGTACCAAAGGAATAAAATAATATCTCTGTAAATCTAATATTTAAATGACTAAAAATGTTAATATGCAGAAATCAAGTATATTACATTTTTTAATACCAAAGGATGTCGGTAAGTCCCAACACACGCTCTCACACACACTCACACTCTCATACACACACACACACACACTCACACACACACAGACACACACTCACACGATTCTTTGGCATTTCTCCTTCATCCCGCTATTTTCGTATGTACATGTATGTGCATTTTTTTGGAGACATTTAAATGAATTACTCGAACAGAAATTACTATTTACATATATTCCGATGTACTCATTTGTTTGTGTTAATTAATGGTAATTTAGTTTGACAGTAGTGCCGGATGAAACCGTCATTACTTGATTATCGCCCAAAGTGCTCCTAGGAAATATATTATTAGAATGCAGATCTACAACTGCAACGTCTTATTTTAATTCAGAAGTCTTATGGAAATTGGGTGAGGAGGGAAGTGGAAATACAGCAGTAGGTGCGTATGTCACCCTGATGTTTGTAGGGTCTGTATTTATGTATTTATCCCACATAAGGCACCCAGACAGTAGAATCCAGACTTCATCTAGTGACTTCAACCATTTTGCTCTCTTCACACCAGAGCTTGCATTGGTATCTTGATCAATAGTCTCTCCCAAGTCTGGCAATGGTCAGTGTCTCGATCATTCTGCTCTGACTGTAGTCAACAGATAGAAACAAAGAAGCATAGAAAGTGACGGCAGATAAGAGCCACTTGGCCCATTCAGTCTGCCCTATTGTTTTGTTTTTTTTTAAACCATACTGACCCTAGACCCTATTTGACCCTCAATTTTGTAATTTAGGATAGCTAATATTTATCCCAACATTGGGCCACATCCAGAACAACACTTGTGAGCGAATTTACGCGTGGCGGAGACACAAAATCGCGTTTTTGTAAGAACTGCGCATGCGCATCATAGAAAATACGCTCCGTAACGTAGCGTAAATGTGAACGTATGGGCCATTCACGTATGTGTCACGTAAATACTTACGTGTGGGCGTGCCAATTTTACGTGAGTCCAAAATACGTCTGAAATACATTATGTAGGCGGGGTTTGTATTTAAAGTGTACGGTATGGGCGTGCTTAGCTGCGTAAATACGTGTTGCCCATACGTACATGAGCGGATGACGTCGGTTACGTGGGCAAAAGTTAAGGTAGGGTTTGGAAAGCGGATCTTGGTCAAAATACGTACATTCAAGGGGTGTGCCTAGGGGAGTGTATAAAAGGTACGCACGCGTAAATACGCTACGCGAGGAAATGGATTGCAAACGTAGTTCTGGATCTACCCCAATGTTCTACTGTGTTACCCTCTTCCACCTCAGAAGGGAGGTTATTCCACTTATCAGCCACGCTTTTGATGACAACATTTTTCCATACATTTCCTCTAAATCTACCATCCTACAGTCATTGTCGTATTAAAGCCTAGGGGAGGCCCCTAGGCTGTCAAAATCATAGTGTGGTCCACGCCCGCCCTAGTGGGATAACACTATACTAAACTAAGTAGTGTGCACGTCAGCCGCTTTAAGAAGATGACATCACGGTTGTACATTACACTTATGTAGGTTGCACTTGCATCAATATATTGCTGACAGAAGAGACAATCTGTAATGTGGCTCTGATGTCTATGGATCATGTGCTTTTTGCTGTGAATGGGTACATCATGTTAATACAGGATTTTCTCTATAGAGCCTTTACTGTAAAGTTTTTGTTTCTTTGAGTTGATTATTTTTTTCTATCTTTTGGAAACAATGTAAAAAAGCTTCATTGTCATTTTCCTTCAAGATCAAATCAATATTTTTTGATCCGTTGTCGTGGGGCCCCCTAGAGGCGCAGGGCCCGTAATCCGGTGCCTTCTCTGCCTATTTGGTAATCCGGCACTGCCTTCAGTTTATACATGTCCTCATGTTCTTACACCACTCTTCCTTTGAATAAAGCCCCCTTCTGTACCCGGTTACACCCCTTGATATATGTGAAAGCTGCTATTCTATCCCTCCCTTCCTCCCTCTTCTCTGCTCCAAGCTATACATGTTACATCCTCCAATCTGTCTCTGTATGTTGTGTGACACAGGCCATGCACCATTTTAGTTACTTATCTTTGCACAGTCTCTCATTTATTGATGTCCTTTTGGATCTATCCTAATACACAGGAGAAATGGATTATATACAAGTGAGCTTCATGTAATTAGTTTCACCATAGTGATTGTCTCTCAGTTTTCTGAGAATCTAGGGGCCATATTTACTACGCTGCTGGTTTGGAAAAGTGGAGATGTTGCCCATAGCAACCAATCACATGCTAGATCTCATTTAACTATTGCATACTAGAGAATGTCAGCTAGAATCTGATTGGTTGCTATGGGCAGCATCTCCACGTTTCCAAACCTGCAGCTTAGCCCTAGGAATCTATTTTAGTCGTTATCTATGAATATCTTAGAACCTTCATTGATCCAGGGTTCAGTCTATGGTTACTAGGGCTGCCATTCGGCTGTAATAAACGCTGCTGTTAAACCACTGGTTTTTCCCTTTGGTAGAAAGTTGTCATCCTAACCAGGAATACTATATGTTCATTTAATTTATTTCCCTCATTCAGAATAAGTGATTTGATTGACTCTCTTCCCTTTTAACACTATGGTCCAGATTTACTAATCTGTGGGTTTTGAAACAGTGGAGAATTTGCCCATAGCAACCAATCATATTCTAGCTGACATTCTCTAGATTGCAATAGTTAAATAAGATCTGGAATCTGATTGGTTGCTATGGGCAAAATCTCCACTGTTTCAAAACCCACAGCTTAGTAAATCTGGACCTATATTACACTGGGGAGTCCTGGTGGTCTCCATAGTGAGAAGAGTCCTTTGTCTCTCCTCATAGTCAGTTTCTTTTTTTAATTTTACTTCTTTTTATACAGGGTCTTCTTCTATCACCTCACTAATTAACCATCTCCTCACACATACATCCATTCACAGGGTTACTATGGTGACAGAAACTACGGTAACCAACACGAAGAATGGTTATGGGGGTAGGGGGCTAAGGTCTGTGTTCTGCATAGTTTGCATTCAGGGTTACCATCACAGAAGTTCAGGAGTCCTTTAGTGTGCCCCCATCACCACACACAGGGGCTGAGTAAATAATACAATCAGAATGATGTGCAACATATATTTAGCGCTGACTTGTGTACAAACCCCCAGCCAAGGAGACCCCCCTAGTACTACCTTACAGGCAAACACGTCTTTTGTCAGCTAGCATTCGAGACTTCAATACATAAATTCCTACTCATACATTTTGTTTATAAATAAAAAAAATTACATTTTGTTAAAGTCATATTTTCCAACTTATTCCAATTTCTTTCTACTGTAAAATGCCAGAGAGGAGAAAGAGCAGATAGGATGCATGGCTAATTGATGCAAATTGTGTCATCAAGCCCCGCCCTATTCTTAGTAATAATAGAATGGGTCACAGCACTGACAGACTTGGGGGCAGGACTTGAAGCAGTGATTTTCATTAAATCACATAAAACCCCGCCCCCTTCAACTCACACTGCGGTGACTCCCTGCGGGAGATGGAAGGTTAGGGTTAGACTGCGGGAGATGGAGGGTTAAGGTTAGGCTGCAGAAGATGGAGGGTTAGGTTTAGGTGGAAGAAGATGGAGAGTTAGGCTGTGGGAGATGGAGGGTTAAGGTTAGAGCGCCATATTCAGAGATCCATGTGGCGATCGGATCGCAATTATATACACACAGAGACTTCCGCCGCCATGGACCACTTCTAACTTTCCGAGTGCATTCCCGTGCGTATGTGTCCTCCATACGTGTGATTCATGATAGTCGTGCCCACTTTTCCTTCATTAAAATGCCTCCCCCCACCCATTTTTATTTAAATTTTCCTGTGCATATTTTTGTACATATCCGTCCGTATGTACCAACGTGCGATTCACAGGTCCATCCGTAAGGCACTTCCGCTCGTATAGTCTACGTTAACTACGTAAGTAAAGTACCTACGCATGCTCAGTTGGTCCAATCGTAAAAATACGCACGGAACTAGCCGAGAAAACGGATCTCTGAATACGGCCCAGAGTTAGGCTGTGGGAGATGGAGGGTTAAGGTTAGGCTAACAGAAGGGGAGGGTTGGGGTGGGGATTAGGGTAGAGATGGGATTAGGGGAAAATATTATTTGTCGCTGTTAAAGCATTCACATCTTGACGCATCCCTGTCTCCGTGGATATTTCTTTTGCAGCAGTCGCAAAGTGACTGCTGTCGCTGCTCAAATGTTGTAAAACGATGTGTCTAGAATATCGTACTGGCAAATAAGCTCCGCCGCTGTCCTGCCCAAGCTCTTCTCCTGCCCGCCCACACTTTAATATTGCAGCACAGGCCAGGACCATTTTCCTCCATGTCAGTCCGGATCACATGGCCACTAAGCCACGCCCCTTCTTGACTTTTGACCTTTTTTTCCTCATATTTCAATATTTTTTTTTATTTTTCAATCTGGGGGGGTTCTGGGCAACCTACTGGGGGGGGGTTGCGGCCCCCCCCCCCCCCCCCCCCCCCCCTGGGTGTAACACTGCCTCTGATTCTCTGGCTGTCAAGGTCATAGTTATGTCATCATGAAAAGTACATGTTAAAAGCACATCTTCTCTGCAATATAAGTAAGAGGGGTATTGTATATTCATTAAAAGTAGAACATTTAATATGTTTTGCCCAAAGCAGTCAATTAGACTCCAATTAAATAAAATCTAGAAAGTGGAAGTTAGAGCAGGGATGTTGACCTTTCATAGCATAGATCCCAGAGGGAAGCCATAGATGCCTGCAAGAGCCTTAGGGCCTAATTATGCAAATTGTACCAGAAGCCCCGCCCCCTGACTATCAATACCCCTTTCTTTAGTTTTACTAGGCATGGGGGCAGGGCTTGAGAGTCGGCAACCCTGAGTTAGATTCTGATTGGTTGCTCTGGGGAATGCCTATACTTTTCCTGTTTAGAAGTTAATGCATATTAAATACATTCCAAAATATTGTTAATAGACTGTAAAGACTGTGCACTATATTCCCCATCATGTCAAGTTTGCTAAATCTTTCAATAAGGTACTTTTCCTTTTTGCATTTTAGATAATACCCATCACTAGGATGCATTCTGTATTGGGTGAGGGTCACTAGGATGCATTCTGTATTGGATGAGGGTCACTAGGATGCACTCTGTATTGGGTGTTGGTCACTAGGATGCACTCTGTATTGGGTGTTGGTCACTAGGATGCACTCTGTATTGTGTGGTGGTCACTAGGATGCTCTCTGTGCAGAGTTGTGATCTCTAAGCTAACTGCATTGTATAACAGTCACTATAAATCTCTTTATCAACAGAACAGAAAATAAGGATCTGGATAATTGGAAGATTCAAGAAACTGCATAATTATAACATTTTGTGTTTGAATCAAGAGGGGTCTAATGTGAGTGTGTAGCTTGGATATTTTAATATCAATATCTGATATGATACTGTCCCATGTGAAGTGTTTTTCTCCTTTTTGCTATCTATGTACCTTAAGCGGAGGAACACGGGACTAGAGACCTCTACTTAACATCTCAGAAAGTGGGAGACGCAAAACTGAGGAGAATCCTGCAAATGATGTGCATAATTTTCAAGAGGTGTACGTTGTGAGTAGGATACCTATTGGAATACTGTGAAATATCTACCAACAAGTTGTCTCTGAAAGAACTTTGTTTTTATAGACTTATACAGGGGGAGGGAATAGAGTGGACATTTCTCCCACTTGTGTAAGAGACGGTATTGGCACCGTTGTTGTGATCATTCTGTTGATATTGATTGGAACGTATATGTTAATACGTTACCTTACATGCTTGGGGTAATATAGGGAATATACCCCTGATCATTGACTGGCGACTGGGTTACCTGGGAAGAAGCGCATATATTTACACTAGCTGTTTAGACTATAAATCTCTTTATTGCAAGATAATAATCAGCAGATGCTCCACTTAATATATATAACTTACAAATTCTGTTGCAGGGTAACCTTGAATCCCATGGCTTTGAGAAAGGGCACACCTACCCGAAACGCGTTAGCTGGTAGTCCACGTGTTCGGCTTTCCGTCTCCGATACCTGTCCCTTCCACTCCCCCGGGTTCTTTACATCGTGCTGCCTGGAGCTCCTTCAGCCACCTGTTGGATGCGGCTTATTACACCTACGGTACGGAGACAGTTTGCCCCTATTGCCAAATGTGTTTTATCTACCCTGTTTTAACAGTGTTTATCTGTGTGTAATACATTTTTTCTATTTTATGTGTTGGTGGAGTACCTTTGGAACCTCAAGAACCATCTCACTGCCAGCCAAAACACCATAGCGTTTTTACAAGGGTTAATTCAAGTATACCACATTTATAAGGCAGATAAGCGCCTATCTATATCCTTTTATTTCTATTGCTTACTGTTTTTGGAGGTGTAGACCCTCCTGGATTTAAGATAGGCAGCAGATCTTAGCGCAGCAACTTCCTATTTTCTTGAGATTGGTTTCCTTTAATAAAAAGTTGTGCCCTCTCCTCTCCTTCAGCATGGCATTCTAACCAGGGACACTTTTTGCCCTTAAAGTATAAAGTGAACAGATGCATTCGAGATGATAAATACTGAAGTCGTTTTATTATATGCACATCCTTGAATGTACAGAAGGTCGATCCACATTTGACATGTCTTCAGCGACCACTTGACTGTAATGGCTGTAACCTTGTCAGGATATGGCAGAGGAATGAGGAAGAAGTAAAAATGTGTGTGTTAACCTTCTGTCTTGATTGATGCTTTGTGCTTGTCCTTTTTATGTGCCCACCTTTGTTAAACTATAATCAGAAACATACCGTGGGACTTTTCATAGTCTAAAGGACCTTGGTGTCCTCTCAATCAGATACTTCAACTGTTCAAGGTCAATGCCTTTAGTTAAACATTCAACAATATGTTATTAGTGTATATAAAGGAACAAATGCATATAAATAGGCATTGGCCCTAATCTAGATCTAATGGTTAATTCCGTGCATTGTCTCCATGTAACAGAGGATAACGTATAGAATTAGCTATCCCAAATACGGGTGTGGGTCCCCGTTGCCAACGACATAGCGAAGAGTCATAGCTATTGATCCCTGGAGCACCGAATATGGTGCTCCGAAAGGTAAGTAAGGATTATCCCCAACTATCCCCAACCCTCTCCCTTATCCTTATCCTAACCCTCCCCTTCTATTACCCTAACCCTCCCTTCCCCACAGCCTGACCCTACACCCCCCTCCCCTCTCTACAGCTTAAACCCTAAGTTTCCCTTCCCAACAGCCTGATTCTAACCTTAACCCTCCCCTTCCATAGCCCTAATCCTAATCCTCCCCTTCTATTACCCTAACCCCCCCTTCCATGGCCCTAATCCTCCCCTTATATTACCCTAACCCCCCCTTCCATAGCCCTAATCGTTATGCTCCCCTTCTATTACCCTAACTCTGCCTTCCCCACAACCTGACCCTAACCCTCCCTTCCCCGCAGCCTAACATTAAGTCTCCCTTCCCTGCAGCCTGTCTCTAACCCCGCTACCCCTCCCATCCTGCAGCCTAACCCTAAGTCTTCCTTCCCCGTAGCCTGTATTTTGCATTGTGTATAAGGTATTGTAAACGCACTGCTCATGCACCGGGTAGACGTTACGGAACTAGACGTACGAAACGCATTTCCGTACATTCAGAGTTCGAAATGATAGCGCATACCTCCATTTCTTAATTTCTATAGTTAAATAAAATTTCAGCGGCGCAAAAATTTTATGTAATTCTAGAAATAGTGGGAATGATTCACACTTAAGAAGCTGCGGCTTCCGAAATTACTTACTGCGCATGCGTAGTAGGAAATTTATGCCATTTACTAGCCGATAGGCGCGTAGATAGCGCAGGTACAGACCGCCCGCAGCGTGTTACGTAAAAAGAGGCAGCGTTTTTAGGCAGAAGTGGGAGGCATTTAGATTAGCTTCTACCCGCACCTTACTCACTCTTAAGTGTGAATCAGGTCCAGTATTATTCCCGTACATTGTATAGTCCGGGAATGGAACCACTCTAAACGCTAGTCTCAGTTACCGGACTGTCCGGGGCAATCCTGGACGTGTGCTAACCCTAGGGCTAGTAATGGCAGAATCTCTGGAATATTCTACATTACAGCCGCCATATAACTAGGGGGGACAAGTGACAGGTCAGCTCCGAGCACTGCTGGTTTCAGCGCACAGAGCTGTGACGGGCAGGTGAACTGAAGCACAAACTCGTTCTGGGATCCCAGATGTTTCTCAGAATGTCGCTGTGGGAAGGGAAGTGTCCCAATTTAGCCTGTAATACAAAGGCAGACTCCGCACGGCAATTAATCATCACCTCGGATGGATCGACCTTCACTCGTCTTTGTGCGAAAGGGCTGAATTGGTTTTTGTATTGCAGAGTCCAGAGAGAGCCGGTGTTCCTGGGACAGGTATGGAGGTACATAAAGGACGCTTGTATCATATATGAGATCCAAACCTTCCCCCTCTACCCCCTACCCCCTCTCAGGCCTCAAGTACATGAGCAGTTCTCTATCAGGAAAGCTGACCATCCGTGAAACATCATAGAGGTTTTAGAGGCATAAGATCTTTTTTCTTTTTTTATTATTTAACAGGAATTTATATAGTGCCATCACATTACATAGCTCGTTACAATTTTAAACAATCATTATAATAACAGACAGACTGGGTGGATAAGAGGACCCTGCTCCCTCCTCTATTACTATAAAGACAGAGACAGGGTGTATGGTAACAGTGCTCAGTGCTCTGTATGGTCAGTCACACAGCAGTGTTACTACCAGGACTGAGGGGATATTACTATGGAGAGAGACAGGGTGTATGGTAAAAGTGCTCAGTGCTGTGCATGATCAGACACACAGCAGTGTTACTACCAGGACTGAGGGGATATTACTATGAAGAGAGACAGGGTTTATGGTAACAGTGCTCTGTATGATCAATCACACAGCAGTGTTACTACCAGGACTGAGGGTGATTTTAGTATGAAGAGAGAAAGCGTAAAGAAAGACATGTAATAGAAAGTGAAACTGGATAACAAACTACAAAAGAGAGGTCCGGCGCTCCAAACAAACATTATACAACACTATGTGTCAGCACATGCATAAAAAGGAGGTTTAGGTCACAATATAGCTATATTAGGTTACCTCACCTGCCCAGCGTTAAGGCACCTCCTGTAGGTGAGTCCCTATCCATCTGCTATATGTGTACTCAGGAGGTCTGTATTAAGACACCCCTGCTATTTGAACAGTGTGCAGCGGCCATTTTGTGATAAGGGTCAGGCTCCCAAAGTGAAACTAGCAACAGTAACAAAAAACACAGGCCGCGCTTCTAATTCAATATATGAAATGTGTGCAAGTGTATATATAAATGGAGAGATGCAGCAAGGACCAAAATGACCACTGTGTAACTACAAGGAACAAAAGAGAGGTCCGGCGCTGCAGCACACCCATACTGAACGATTTAATGCCTCACTTCGCCTCTGAAGTACTAATGGGCGCTTTTACGCTTGCGGCTAGCATATATTTACTTGCGTACGTAATTCTGGATCTACCCCAACGTGAGGGCGCACTCACCCTATACAGCAGCCTACAAATATAAGAAACAGTTCACACCGAATTAAATACAATAAAAGGAGAAAAGTTATTATACAGATAGTAGCTACAAGTGGATCCAAAGCTGTTATTTTTCCCAGGACTGGAATCAGAAAGATATTGCTGTCTGCAGGAGCTTCAACCACCGCCTGTTGTATCCACAAACGCGTTTCAACGTAATGTCTTTCCTTGACCTTGTCCTTGAGAAAGACATTACATTGAAATGCGTTGGTGGATACAACAGGTGGTGGTTGAAGCTCCTGCAGACAGCGGCACCTTTTTGATTTCAGCCCCGGAAAAATAACAGCTTTGGATCCACCAGTAGCTGCCATCTGTTTTCATGTATAAGAAAGATAGAAAAAACAGAGAGAGCCTTTCGGTGCTTTTTGAATCAAATATATAAAGACACTTAAACTCCTTACCCGATTCCAAGACATCACGTGAAGGATTATTAATTTCCCACCCGGTTCCAGGACATCATATTTGTCATTATATAATGGTGTTATCTTCTCAGGATTCCTCTGACTATGAGCCGAACTGTGATATTATTTCACTATTCTATTTTTTGCACGTTCACTATATGGTTTTAAGTGACTGTTTTTGTACTCAAAAAGGTTA
>WWET01002764.1:1611-12299 GCA_011038615.1 Limnodynastes dumerilii | reverse complement strand
GGTTTTATTATTATTATTATTATTATTATTATTATTACTATCATTTACTTATAAGGCACCACAAGATGTCCGCAGAGCCGTACAAACTCCAACAACAAAATACAGTACAGACAGAGCAGGGATGGACCATGTGAAATGGTCTTCTTTCAAAAGATACCCATTCTGATTAGGGTTAGGCTGCAGAATACGAAGGGTTAGGGTTAGCCTCTGGATAGTGGAGAGTTAATGTTAGGCTGTGTGATGAGAATGGTTAGGGGAGGGTTAAAGTTAGGCTGCAAACCAGGATGCTTAGGGTTTGGGGTTAGTCTATGGAGAGAGGATAGGCTACAGGGCAACAACGGTTAGGCTTCAGGGAGAGGATTATCAATTAAATAAAAAAAAAGACACTATTAAAAAAATGAGATAATAAACACACATTACAAAAGAGCGGAAGTTAAAAAATACCAAAGCAACAATAATCCAAAAAGGATATAATATAAAGATACAATGTGGGAAGGGGAAAGAGAGAGAGAGAGAGGAAGAGAGGCAAGCCACCTCACTTCCTAAAGTACCATAAAACACATAAGATATTATCACACTACTGATGCCTCCTATGCTACACTTCTCTTTGTATAGATATATATAGATATTTTTCATTATTTATACATTATATAAATGAAAGAATGCTTTTGCAGCATCTAAATTATACATGAAAACACATGCACTAGTTAAGTAATCTTTAAATAAATGATAGGAAGTACAATATTTAGTAGTCCTATAAGCTGGTCTCTAATACATGCAGTGTGTATACGTGCCCTAAATTCCTCTCTGACTCACAATGGGCCTGATCCAGAGCTACAACCGCAAGCGAGCGTACGCTCATCGTATGCGAAAATTCGGGAAAAAATTCGCAACGCGCATGCCCAGTATGACAGCTTCCGGTCACCTGGGCGTCATGAGCGAATAGCGGTCGTATTGTGAGCGAATTTTTCGCTCGAGGGGCGTGCGTTCAGTACGATGGTCGCCTGGCCGCCCGTTTTACTACAGGGAGGCGGGGATAGCCATTTAAATTGTACAGTATGGGCGTGCTAAGCCCGTACGCTCAGCGTATTTTGTGCGAAATTTCGTACGGCCGACGGTCGTACCCAGTGTAGGGTATAGGCGTCGTAAGCAGGTACTTTACTATGGGAGTGTTAGGGGCGTGTATGTTTATTCGCACGGTCGAACGTACGCATTCGCCCGCCGTGCGAATTTTCGTAGCGCTGGATCAGGCCCAATGACTCTCCTACCCCTCGGTCAAATCCTCCTTCATTTCATGCTCTATCTCCAACACATTATATTTGTATTACAAATATTTGAAATAGGGCCAAATGTTTACTAGTAGATTTTGTTGCTTAAACGTTAATGTGTGTCATTGAGATTACATACCCTCCATTACATGGTAGCTGCATTGCTAAATACATTACATGGGGGGATAACATGATTGTAATGATTTGGTTATTTACTTAATTGGAAAGACTAACTCATCCTCCCCACGCATGTAATTATTAGATGTACTGCTAGATATTTACTTTCAGATTTGTGTGAGTGTTATTTGGACATTTAAAAAGGTGTTATTTACATAAATCATGTTCGATGAAGGACTTAGGTCATTTAGAGGCTAATGCAATGACGGTGAAGGGAGTTTATTTAGTACCTTGGCACTCCACAACTGTTTAATGTTTTGCTTACTGAATTAATAAAGTTTATTGAAGGATCTTGATCGCGATGATGTCAGTCAGTGGAGGATTCCTGTCCTTTGCGTGCATGCGAATAGTGGCTTAGAGCAGGTAAATCTGCCATGATGGGCTTTAGACAGTGATTTCATGCTAGTCACGCCCTAAAGTCCCGCTCTCTCTGCCTATCAAATACTGTGAGCCCTAGCATTAGTAAGCATGGGTGGGGCTTGATGATGTATTTCCTATCTTAAATTAAAGGATCTCCTGTCTCCACTTCCTGAATCTCCCAACCCTGCTGCCCCTTATATAGTATTATGGGGATAGCGCATTGTTGGTGACTCTCCCGTAATTTACAAATACTCACAAAATTCGGCATTGCTCCCAGAATCCTGGAAGAGCCAGCAAACCTCCCAGATCCCAGCTTGAAACAATGCTTTCATGCAAATCACTGCCTCAAGCCCAAGTTTTACAGAGGATGGGCAGGGCCCCATCCTTAGTAATGCTGTGAACGACAGCTTTGATTAGGCAGGGGACGGAGCTTCAGGTGTAATTTGCATAATTCACACCCTCAAGTCCCACCCCCATGGAGCCGTCTCTCCTTCAGGGAGCAACAGGAAGTTGGCCACTGTGAGATAGCGGAGTCTGAGCAATTAATGATATCACCGGGCTGTCACTTTATTATATAGCATAAAGTAGAGAAAGAGGCTAACAGATGTTCTGTTCATATTTTGCTCTCTGCTTCCTAAATAAATCCCTTTAATAAAGACTAAGATAGACAGCACTAACTGTGGTCTTATGGAACTTTTGAAAACTCAGTTGCCCAACTCTGTAGGTTTAGAGAAGTTTTTCTTAACTATGAAAGTGTTTATTTATTTTCCTCCTTGCAACAGGCGAAGCGCGAGAATAACAAGCGAGTGTAAAGGGAACATTTGATCCATAATTCGGATGCGGCAAAATAACGGCCTATCCCCCCCCCAGCGGCTAGCGTTCACATCCCGCTGCTTATGGTATTGTACCAAGTAGAAGGGAATTGATTCCTCCTCTGCGGCTTCCTCTTAGAACACCGTGAGGTCAATATACTGCACTTAGGGAGTCAGGCACAAACAGTACTTCAGCTCATTTCAATAACATGAAGAATCCCTGGTCCATCGGATCCTGCCAACGTCAAACAATGCAGACTGTTGGAGAAGCACTTCATGTGTATAAACATAGAATTACTTCTGCATTTATCAAGAACAGATGCCATTTGTGTATGTTGTGTAGAGTCTGGCCCGAGAGCCCAGTTTTTTCATTTTTACCCCTCTGTCATGTAAAGGAATGATAAGACCAGGGATGAAAGTTATCTGGCTGACTCGGAGCTGTTGGTTTGGTATTTATACACAGTGTATTAAGCTGCCAGCATCTGACAGTATTTCTGCACACACACCCACCAGATGGGGGCCTTCCCCATCCAAAACCAGTCTCAGCCTCTTTGCTATAGGGGCTGAGTTTGGTGGGACAGGGACCTTTCCAATCTGGTGTGTTTGCTGTGCATCTGTCAGGGGCCGGTAGCTTAAGACAGTGTGCTCAATACATTGGCCAGCTACATACACGGAGTGTATGAGTATTGTCTTAAGTCAGGGTTGCCGACTTTTAAAAGCTCCCAGAGGAGATCCCAGAGGGAAGCCATAGATGCATGCATGGGGCGGAGCTTAATGCTATTTATGCAAATCGTGTCATTAAGCCCGCCCCTTGACTATTAAGTACACCGTTTTCAGTTTAACAATTTGCGTCATCAAGTCCCTCCCTGTTCCTAGTAACATTAGTATACTAGTGTTGCCAGGTAGGGGGGGCAAGATTTAAGGCTGTGGTTTCATGGAAACCACAAGCCTCAAGTCCTTGCGGGAGATTTGCCGGCTCTCCCAGAATACAGGGAGTACTGCCCGAATTTTTAGAGTCTCCCGGACATTCCAGGAGAGTTGGCAACCCTGTCTTAAGTTGACAGTTTGCTTAGCATTCAGCGAGTGCAGGTGATAGGGTGTAGTTGCCACAGGCTCCTCTCTCCCCTTTGGGCCCCAGAGCAGCGGGACTGTGCTGCTCCAATGGTAGATACACCACTAGATAAGACCTTTCAAGCATTATTAAAACATTCTTATATACGTTACGCAGCTAATAGTCTATTGGGGAAGGGAATGTTATAGGAAATTCATTAATAATACCGGTTAAGTCATACAAGTGCTTAGGGGCCAATAGGGACCCGGAAAAACTAGAAACAGAAAAAAAAATCCTAGACACTGCCAATCTGTGGCTCTCCAGGTGTTGTGAAACGACAAGTCCTAGCATGCTTTAGCCGCAAAAGAATAGCGGATACCTGACAAAGCATGCTGGGAATCAGCGTTTCAAAACCGGAGAGCCACTGGTTGGCCAGGCCTCTGCTAATGACTTGGTGCAAGGAAGCCTCAAAACAGGTCCATCCCTGGATTGTCAACCACATTGGAATAAACAGTGTAACATAATGTCTTGTCAGATTTTTTTTTAATCAAGTACTGAAAAAAAGCAATTATTTTATGGCCTGGGGCAAGAAGGTAAAATTGTGCCGCTAGACCTCAGTAACTACGGGCCAGATTCAGACCAGCGTTTTCTGTATGTACAAAGGCATGGTAGTCTGCACGGGTAAGCCTACTTTAAGTGTCTTCTGCAGTTCCACGTTCCATACGACCGACCGCTGATCCACACGGAACTCTCAAAACCAGCCCAGATTGTCAAATGTACATGTTCCCCCCCTGCCCACCTTATAAAGTTTAGGCAGAAAGAATGTGTAAGCAAGGCAAACCTTATATGTACACAATAGGATGGTGCAGTATTCTAACAAATAGCAGCCTTCCTGTATACTTAACACCTGCCACAAAGTGTGAAAAAAATAAATCAATATATGAAAAAAACAGTATGCCGAGGGCGCTGGAAATTAAATATCATATAAAACAACACCAAGAAATAGGGACTAAATACACTCCCTAACACAAAAGTGTGTGTATATACTCAGCAAAGAATTACACTTTAAGATTCCAAAAAACACTAGTGTTAATTAGTAGGTTCTGAACTAATTTAAAAAAAATGCCTAAATGAATAGTACCTAGCATTATACTAAAATAATTAATAGTAACAGCAATTATAGGAGCAGGGAAACAAAAATAAGCACCTATATGCTGAAAATAGTGATGAAAATCCGAAATAGAGGAAAAATTGCAACAATCTAATATAGCCAGTGGAAACAATCGATAAACAGTGTAGAGTGTAAAGATCTTCAGTGTACAATAGACTTGGGAAAAACTTTCAAAATAAAAAAAATGCAAAATAAAACAATAGTGTTAAAGATAAACTGTAACAAAAAATAGTAACAACAGTATGTAAATGAAGACGTGTAAATGATCCTATATGAGATAATTCTATAGACGAGAAATAAATATAAAAGAATATTAGTGCACTAACAAATATCAAATCCATAAACAACAATGTGATAGTTCAAAGTGACAAAACCAATGAATGAGATGATTGAAGGGAGAAGAAATTAATATTAGAATGTTCTCTTCGTAATTACTGACGCGCTTCGACAGTCTTTTTCAAGGTAGTTTCTACCTTGAAAAAGACTCACGTTGAAACACTGCGGTGGTTTACGATTACAGGCAATGGGTGAGCTTCAGACTGGTCGGCGATTCTAACAGTGTTCCAGTCTCGGGCATTACATCTTGTTCCATTACTTCACTGAAAGGGTGATAGATAAGTGGAATATTCTCCCATCTGAGGTGGTTGAGGCCAATACAGTAGAACAATTTAAACATGCTTGGGATAAATATAAGAGTATCCTAAATTGTAAACCAAATTGAGGGTAAATAGGGTCTAGGGTCAGTATAGGTTTACATAAACAAATGGGCAGACTAGATGGGCCATGTGGCTCTTATCTGCCGTCACTTTCTATGTTTCTATGTTACACCTCTCCTAAGTCTGGTCCGAAGTGCCCCCCCACCCCTCGATATTTAACATAAATCATTTTCTATCCATCCAGTTGTTAATGAATTGTCTTGTTGTTTATTTTTCCCTGCATACATCATTCCTCTCATTCAATTTTTGAATCAATATATTTTCATTTGTTTTAATATTTACAATAAATTGTTGAAGTTTTTTACACATTGGAAGCCTTTTTTCTTTATTTATATCCCATTCACAATATGGAGATAAAAGAATATACCACATTTCACAGTGCGGGTTGGATTGTTATAAAGGTGCACAATTTATTCATAAAAAGATACTTTATACCTCTATCCCCTCTGGAAGATCCTTTTATAAGAATCACAGAAGGAACAAATTTATAGCCAGATTGCTTAAAGGAACGTTATAATATCATCCCCGGCAAGAAGGTCTGGACACTCCACCCTTGAAACTATGAGCACAGAATATAAATTTCTATAATTGTTTTCTTCTCCCTTCAATCCTCTCATTCCTTGGTTTTGTCACTTTGAAATGTCACATTGTTATTTAGGGATTTGATATTTGTTAGAGCACTGATATTCTCATCGGTTATAGAATGATCTCATATAGAATAATTTACACGTTCTTCTTCATTTACATACTTTAGTTATTATTTATTGTTAGTTTTTTTTATATTGATTGGACAGTTTATATTTTGAAACAGTTTTTCCCAAGTCTATACTACACTGAAGATCTTACACTCTAAACTGTTGTTCTATTATTTCTACTGGCTCTATTAGACTGTAGCAATTTTTCCTTTGTTTCGTATTTTCATATCGCTATTTTCAGCATATAGGTGTTTATTTTCATGTCCCTGCTCCTATAATTGCGCTTATTACTATTAATTATTTTAGTAACAACGAGCGTACTACCGCTAAGCCCTCCCACCCTCATTAAACTACCTCCCCCCGCCCACCTACACTAACCTTAACGTAGGGACGCTAGGGGGACACCCCCTCCAGCGTCCCTACGCTGTTCCTACGGTTGATCGCGCGTTGCCGTAGCATCTGCCGGGCGCATGCGCAGATTGGCTTTTCAGACTACCTTACGCTTGCGACAGCGGGCGTAGGTCTGGATCAGGCCCCATATCTCTACCGGGAGTGGGTCACTGCCTTGATCGGCCCTTCTTTAAAAACTTTTTTATTTTTTTTAAAGCATAAAGATTTTTTATTCCATAGCATAAAATACACAGCAATTTCTTAGTCATAGAACTGGCCTGTGCAAGATTCCTTCTGACTAATGGATGACTGTTTACTAACAGCAGGAAAAAACGACACCATAAAGTGAATGTATTCTGAATTGCATTTTTCTATACACATTCCTGGTAGAACCACGTTGAAGAGCTAGACGTGGATAAAATACCTTTCACTACTAAACATTACTCTAAAACGTCATTACTAACCGACCACTGGAGCAACACTGAAATGCTGGATAGCCTGCACAAATGATTGCACAATTTATTGTATTCTCAGCAGTGGGATGGATTTACTAAGGACCCAACTCTTCCAGTCTCCCAACCCACCCCTCCCTGGCTAATCTAAATCCCCCCCCCCAGTTCTTCCTAAAAACACCTGAGGCGGCATAACGCCTGTACATAAATCACTGCGTGTGATCTGGTTACGTAGATAGCATAAATAACCTGCTACACAAGTGCAGTAGGTCATTTCGGCCAAATCCGCACTTAAGAAGCAGAAGCTCTTAAGTGTGAATCTGGCTCTATGTCTATAGAATATGCATAGCAATCCGATATGTCATGTTGCCGCCTAATCTGTATTTTGTAAGATCAAAGCATTTTTCCAATAGGTTACTCTAAATAACATTTGCGTTTCAAATTCACTTTGACAATTCTTCTTTTTGCATCAATAATTTTTATTAAGCAGCATTGCAATTTTTTGGGGGTACAAAAAGGAAAAATAAGGAAGGAGGGTCGCAATCACACCACGACCAGGAGAATGTCAAAACGGTACTCAAAGGGGAAGGTGTAACAGAAAAACAAACCGGGGAAGAGAGACACACATGCCGAGATCAAAACTATACAGGAGAAAAGAGCATACAAAAGAATATCCAACACGGCCATTGAGTAATTCAGTGATGCTGAAAAGGGGCTGATTCAGCCGTGGCACCTGAGGTCCCACCATAGGAACGGGTAGAACCCAAATTGTGTTGTGACCACGGGAGCCACTTGATGGCAGTTGCTGAGTAAGGAACCAGGAGGATTTCCGTGTCATGGCTGAATTAAACTTCTGCGATTATGTTGGCTGTTAATGGAGGGGAAGGCGATATTCGTTGTTGGGCTATGACATAATAGTCCAATACATAATGGTGGCTCTGGAGGTATAAGTGTAGAAGGGCTAGTTGGGTAGAGGTGACAAGTCAGACCTGAAAACCTTACTGATCAGATAAAGGATTCCCTGCCAAACCGGTTTGAGTTTAGGGCATGCACAGAGAATGTGAAAAACGTCACCTATTACCCTACAGTCTCCGCAGCACAATTTAGGGACAAACGTTATTGTAACCAAACCGTGGTGAGGTCCGTTATGTTTAGAGGTCTCACCATGACCATTATGATGTTTCCTCCATACATCATGGGGCATGAAGGTGAATTCCATCTTGGATATTAAATAAAATTGAAAACAAAAAAACAAAAAAAAAAACTTGTGTGAGAAGGAAACCGGATCCGGCAATTTTAAGTCCATACCGAGGTTGTACAAAGGAATTCACTAGCTCTGGAGAAGGACTCAGCGCATCAGGAGGCTGTGTTTGGGACCGGGCATGAAGGTGAATTCCATCTTGGATATTAAATAAAAAATAAAAAAAAAAAATAAAAAAAAACTTGTGAGAGAAGGAAACCGGATCCGGCAATTTTAAGTCCATACCGAGGTTGTACAAAGTACAAAGGAATTCACTAGCTCTGGAGAAGGACTCAGCGCATCAGGAGGCTGTGTTTGGGACCGTCCACGCGCTCCAGCTTCTCAAAGTGTTTCCTTGCGTTACGTATATTTATTAAAGTGGCAGCTGAAGCTGTTGAAAACACAGAGGAACGATATTAAAGCAGGACAACACTCAGAGGTATCATCCCGTGCGGGCCTTGTTATCAATCCCTAAGCTTAGTCGTACACAAGATAACATACATACAAAGTGACGGCAGATAAGAGCCACATGGCCCATCCAGTCACCCCATTTTTTATACTGACCCTGGACCCTATTGGATGCTTAACTTAGTTTAAGATTTAAAGCATCCTTATATTTATCCCAAGCATGTTTACATTCCTCTTCCACCTCAGACGGGAGCATTTTCCATTTATTAATTACCACGGACCAGATTCAGAGGTTGAAAGTAAGAGGAAAATTACACCTGGGCAAAACCATGTTGATTTCAGGGGGAGTCAAATTAATTTTACTCTATGCATGCAGGGAGAATACTTTGCCTTTGCTTACTGCACACAGATACTGAGCAGCGTTACTATCACACCGTTATTTAGACTTGGGAAGGGAAACGCCACCTCTCAACTCTAATACTGTTCGTAACAGATGAAATTTCACTCCCCCTGAAATCAACATGGTTTAGCCCAGGAGTGACTTTACTTTTATTTTGAAACTCTGAATCCGGGCCCTTACCAGGAAAGGAATTGTTCTGAGCATTGCACACTCCGCCGACACTCTCCCTTGCCCCAGCGTGTTAACACTCGCTTACGCTGGCTGAATGCTATCTTAACACGCTGGGACGGCAACGTTGCTACGCCAACTCCGCCCTCTCAGCCTCATTATCCTCCCACCCCCGCCTACCTGCACTAACACCCCCTCCAGCGTTACTACGCTACTGCTACAGATGCCTGATCAGGCGTTGCCGTGGCTACGCCAGGCAACATCTGCCCGGCGCATGTGCAGAACAGCTTTAAAGCCGATCTTACACTTACGCCCGGCGTAGGGCTGGATCAGCCCCTTAGTCCCTACGTTAGCGTCTGCATGTTGCAGTGCAGGGCACTCCCCCTGCGCTCCTTTGTAAGAGATAACTGGACATAAGGGCTTAGTCAAGCAAGTACCTCGTATGCATGGTTAGTGCGCCAGCCCCACCGTGTGTACAGAACACGGCATCCAATACCGCGCACACAAAGCATCAATTCCCAGCTGACCTACGTACATAGCGCAAGCCAGATGATTTTCTTCATTCTGGATCCAGCCCACTGCCTCTAAGCCTGCCACCCTGTGGTTTGGACACATGCCCTCATGGTTGAATACACCTTTTCCTGTAAACAATTCCAGCCTCCTGGCCACTAATTTAAAGATCCCGTCATTCAACGTGTGATTCAATTAAAAAGTGTCAACAAATAAACTTACGAATTAAAGGGTCCGACATTACAACCATGACATAGGTGTTGGATGTGAAGATATCAATGAAGGCAGCAAAGTTTGAGTTTCGCACTTCCATGCTCTGGAAAGAGGCAGCCAACTTACTGCAAAAAATAACACCAATGTGTCAGACGAAAGAGAGAACAAGTGCAACATTCCAAGGATTCATAGGATAGTTTTTACTGCATACAATATTAGGGGCACGTTACATAATTCCATTGTAATGGTCTATTATTCACAGACTTTCCTGACAAAAATATTAATATCGGTGAATAACGGGCAGGATACAGAATGACGAAGTGTGAGCGCTTTACGCCCTCTAGTTTGGGAAGCCGCCTGCATTTCAGCACTGTGCATGCGCGAGGTAACGAGGGATGCGGTGGCAGGTGCGTCCGGCCCTATTGCGACAACGATACAGCCGCCGACTGAATGGCAGCTGTAGCACTGCCAAAATGCACGGCCTATAGAAGATGAACATTGGGAACGGGGAACTATTTGATCGGTTCCCAATAGCGACAGGCTGCGGAAAGTTAGGGCAAGGGCAATATTTCGATGGCTATATGTATACCGGTCTAATACATATGTGCACTGCTTTCGTTTGTATCTTTTATGTAAAATAAATTGAAAATCATAATA
>WWET01002763.1:208099-222407 GCA_011038615.1 Limnodynastes dumerilii | reverse complement strand
ACGCCACGCCCGATCCAGGATCGGGCGTTGCCGTAGCAACATCTGCCCGGCGCATGCACAGATCGGCTGTAAAGCCAATCTCACGCTTACGCCCGCCGTCCAAAGCAGATATGTAACAGAAGAAAAGATATATGTAACGGGGAGTGGGAGGGAGATGTGTAACGTTGGCTATCTTCAATTTCTCCACAGATTTTCAATGCATTAACAATCAACACGAAGACACGAACCCGACAACCAATACTGCAAAAACAACCTAACAAATGTGTAGAGAACATGCTCACTCCGCTCCCTGGCAAACTACATTACGGGAGGACAGGGTTTGGGGGCGCTCTGGGTGTCACTAATCCTTGCTTTATTTTTCATATTATTCCTCATTTACGGGTCTCCACAAAAGGTACATAGTGTAATGTACCAATACATATATAACGGCATAGTGGACTACATATTCAGATCAATATGTAACATGGGGGGTGGTATTCAGTTTGGTCTTCTACGAAGATACCGAAATGTGTAGTCTCCAATTTAGATAGGTAGAAGCCACGTAGCCACTGAAATTTTAAATAGGTAGAAGCCATGTAGCACAAGTGGTAATTTTATCCATTTTACTCTTTGTTGTAAAATGATATCCCATAATAGTGGGCCGGATAGCGTAGAAAGATTCTTATGAAACTTAGTTCCGTGCAAGCCCATTTCTGAATGCCCGCTAAAGAGGAGGCTCTCACACTTGCACGGATCAGCAGTCGGACGGACCGCTTATCCGTTTGATTGACTTAAGGCAGCGTAAGCTGTACTGTGCCTGTACTGGCCTCTATCTTTCAAAAATTTGCAACCCTGGGCTAAGAGATACATGCAGAATATGTAACATAGGGTCCTGGACATGAATCTATCATCTGCATGTAGGAGAGTTCCCTTTTCTCCTGTATACAGAACATTGGATACCAAAATCCATACATTAGTCTCTAACAGAGGCTAAAGTACAGATTTATCCATGAACTATAAATCAGGTCCCTGAATTTTTGGCCATGTAAACAAAGGCTTTATAAAGATGGGAGGTCTGCTGGAAAATAACATTTAGCTTGAGCACTAACGCAATTTTCCCTGCAGACATCACACTTTATAGAGATGGGCTATTGTTGTACATGCACACTTAACCTCTTGAAGAGAGGAAGAGTAAGGGATGCCCGTGCCAGTTTTGGTATCCTTTAGATGGTACCCTACTTGTCTATAGTATACAAGGTGTTACAATAAATGCAATAAAAAAAAAATTATACATACATACTTTTTTTCTGTCCAGGTCTGGTTATAGTGCAACATCAAAAGAAACCAGGTAAGACCTCTGTTTTGTGTAACCAGATTTGCAGAGTTTCCATCTCTATAATGAAAACAGTCCAGTCTTCTCTCTGGTTACATTAACCCAGCAGAATCTGCTTCTCTTATATAATGATCACCTTTCTTTCCAAACAAACCCTGCACTAACAGGTTGTCCTTCAAAAAGCACAACCTGAGCTCAGCTGTGATTCCTTTGCCTGAACAGACTATTATTTGAACTCTGATTACTTCTAGATTGCCCAAAGGAAATGCGCAGTGTAACTCAAATAAAAAAAATGCCGAGCCTCCCAAGTGTGTGAGTTATTAGATAAGCAATTTAGACGGATATAAAATGTGATTTTTTTTCCCCCTCCCATCAGTAATACTGTTCCCGGCCAATTTCACTACTTAACAGCTCTATAACACTGATTTTGACAGCTGCAGATAATTATGTGGCGTTCACATTCACTGTCACTGGTAAGGTTTTACTAGGAGGATAGTAGTATTACAATCATCGATGTCCCAGAAGAGCTAGAAAATAAGTGTAGCTACTCCTGGCCAGAAATATGCAAAGTGTGGAGCGCTGGCTCTGCCTTTAAGGTAAATGTGGAGAATTGCCTCAGACCCTGGGTATTTGGGTAAGAAGGCATCTGGCATTCGTGGACCTCAAAGGGGTGGAGCCTAACTGCACTGTAAGCACCGCCCCCTTTTCGGCCCACATATAAATCATGAGGAACAAATCCACAGGTATATTTTAAAGAAAAATTTAGATTTCAAGGGTAAAAATTGACCTGAGCCCCAAGGCAGTTGTCAGGATGCCCTGTGTAATGGTAGCAATCAATTTTTCAAACACCAAGGTACAATTATTTTGTCTTTTGTAATATTTGATTTATATAGGGAGCAAGCTCCAGATATCATATAGTGTATGGGCATTCGCAGTTACTGGGTCTATTGTCACAGCACTGCAGCCTGAGATATTGTAGTGCTGCAACAGAGAAGCCAACAGAGGGAGAGAGGACCCAGTGCTATTGCAATAGTCTAGCTGCATGGGCCTCCTGCTAGAATGATCAAACCCAGCAGAAGTGTAAGGCACCGATATCGAGACTTTTCCACAGCGGAAAATCATCACGTTTATTGCCCATTTCCAGTGTATGCCCAGCATTAGTCTGATATTCCACTGCAGCTCTGAACAGAGGGAACTAGCTAACATTCTATATTCACACAGCTTAACATACGACCATATCATAGTGCGATCCGTCCTGAAACTGGCGTGGGAAATGCAAACTGTGACTGAGAAATCAGGTTTCCCAATGAATTAAATCCAGACCAGTAAATGAATGATTAGTAACGTAGGATCTGATTATATTGGTTTCGGTTGCAAAGTGATAGAAAAGGGCAGTGATACAGCCATTATAACTGGCGAAAGGGTTTTAATATCAACATGTGTTATGCTGGCAGGAATAGCATGGTGAAAACAATTTGTATGACATGGTGCCCTTGCATAACAGACAAAAATAAATAAAAATTGCCGATACAGTAAATTAAAAAAGCATCCTTACCTTTCCCCAGCACCTAGGTCTCTATCCTGTGCGCCCTATTTCCATCTCTCTTAACCACTACTTGCCTTCTCCGCTGCTCCTGACTATCTCCCCGCCCTAGCTCTGTCCCTGCTGCTCCTATATTTACCTTGTCCCTGCTCGCAACTCTCTCCAGATCTGTCTGCTTTGTCCCTATGCTCTTAGTTGTCTTCTCCACTCCTGTACTTCCCTGCTGCTCGTCTCCGCCCTGTACACTCTATACTCCATTTAATTTTCTTTCTCCCATCCATGCTACCCCAGCTGGCAGTTTCTCTCACTGCAGCACAGCCACTCCCCCTGCAACTCCCGTGCCCTGACCACCAATAGTCTCACAGAATAGCTACAAGCGCAGGTCTTCTTGCAATCTGGACTCACACCCCCGCGGGTTTGATGCGGCACCCACTTTGGAAACTTTTCTGTTAGGCAGTATCACCCCTTACCATAAACTCATGGATTGCCTTAATGAACATAAGCAAAAGCAGTTCATAAAAAATAAGACCAATATTGTTCCTAAATGTTTTCCCCATTATATATTGTTTTAATCTTTAAGCCATAAGAGTGACAAATATGGAACATGTAAAAGTCATTGATCAAGGTGATAAACAATAAAATAGACTCAGAGAAAACATTTTGAATCTTCCCTCTACAGACCTCGGGGCTGATCCAGTTTGAGAATAAGGGAAAAAGCGGTGCTAGTGTACAGCTCAGCTAAAAATTGTAATGTAAGAAGTATTAAATATTTGTCATGTAGGGAATATACAAAATACTTTACTTTTACAAACAGAACTCAAATACCGCAAAGCTCTGGGTCAGCCCCCCTACATTCAGAATAATGACACTTTTTTGGGAAAGGTGGGGGGGGGGGATCTACCACCCTCCAGTTTGTATCCATGCCCTCGTGTTCTATTACACCTACAGCAACAGCAACAAAATATATATCATATATAATATAAGCTAAGCTAAATTCAAGCTAGGTTATACAGATATCGGATAGGATCCACACCGCCACGTTTTCCATACATTCGTGGGGGTTCTTAATTCCACATGAGAGAGGCACTAAATCGAAGGCACTAAACTGTCCTCTTATGTGTTGGCTCCTGATTTAAGCGGAAGAAAGGACTCCTGGGAAAAGGATCAAATAGCAAGGCATCACATGAACATGTCATCATAGCCTGGAGGTGGGAGATGATCTGGGTCTGGCCTGTTAAGGAAGACAGAAGCAGTTTAACTATTGTCGCTCTAAACATTGGTCCACTATACAAAACACAATTAACAACTTACTCGGCACGTCTAGGACCTAAAGGACCAAATGGATCAAACCGAGCACCCGGTGGGACAGCTCCAGGAGGAAGGCCCGTTAGAGGCTCAGGTCTGGGTCTTGTACGCCCTGCATTGAACGGATCCATAATCATACCTCCAGCACCCCTACTGCAGGAACAAAATCACATCAAAACTGTGTGGATAAAACATATGAAACGCAAGGCATGAAAAGACTAAGGAGCGGATTCAGACTACCGTATACGCTATATGTCCGGTAGTCTGAATCCGGTCCTAGGTAAGTGTGCCATTCATTAAGGCATGGCTTGAATAGAGTGCTATAAAATACAAAGGATACGAAGCACATTTCAGATTTATAAGTTGTAAAATAAATGTATTAAAAACTATTAAATGTAACAAAGGTGTTAAAATGGTTATATCGAAATGGTTGTATTAGTTTATCAGCATGTTAAACGAGAGGAAACACTTTAGGTAATATGACAGGCTTTTGGATATGGCTGCATGTACAATTAATATGTTAACACCATCCCATCCCTTTTCTAGGCTGTGTCAAATAATCCCTTGTTTTTTGTCTATATCTCTACAGTACCAGTCGAAAGTTTGGACACATTCAATGGTTTTTGTTGATTTAAATTATTTTCTACATTGTAGATTAATACTGAAGACATCAAAACTATGAAAGAACACATATGGAATTATGTTGTCAACAAATAAAAGTGTTAAATCAGAATATGTTTTATATTTTAGACTCCTTAAAAGTAGCCCTCTTTTTGCTTTGATGACTCGCCATTCTCCCAATCAGCTTCATAAGGTAGTCACCTGGAATGGTTTTGAATTAACAGGTGTGCCTCGTCTAGAGTCAATCTGTGAAAGACCATCAGTTGTGTTGTGCAGAGGTAGGGTTAGTAAACCGTGGACACCCCTATTTGACTACTGTTGTATTCCATATTATGGCACGAACCGCTCAACTCAGTAAAGTGAAACGACTGTCCATCATTACTTTAAGACATGAAGGTCAGTCGATACGGAAAATTTCAGGAACTTTGGGCCTGATCCAGACCTACGAAGCCCGGCGTTAACACGCCGGGCGTAAGATCAGCTGAAAAGTCGATCTGCACAAAATGTTGGCCAGCGTAACTATGGCTACGCCCGATCCTCAATCAGTAGTAGCAGCGGGGAAGTAGTGTAATGAGAGAGGGGTTTTAGTAAAAACGCTCCGATCCCAGCATATTTACCCTCGCTTACGCCAGCTGGTTAGGGTAGCCGTAAATACGCAGGGACAGAGGGGAGCACATGCCGATACACTGTGCTTTAGTAAGCACAGCGCATCAGCGCAGGTCTGGATCAGGCCCTTTGAATGTATCCTCAAGTGCAGTTGCAAAAACCATCCAACGCTATGATGAAACTGGCTCTCATGAGGACCGCCCCAGGAAAGGAAGACCAAGAGTTACCTCTACTGCAGAGGATAAGTGCATTACAGTTACCAGCCTCAGAAACCGGTACTTAACAGCACCTCAGATTAGAGTCCACATAAAGTCTTCATAGAGTTCAAGTAGCAAACAAATCTCAACATCAACTGTTCAGAGGAGACTGCGTGAAACAGGCCTTCATGGTCGAAATGCTGTGAAGAAGCCGCTACTGAGGATGAACAAGAAGAAGAGGAGAATTGTTTGGGCCAAGAAACACAAGGAATGGACATTAGACCAGTGGAAATCTGTACTTTGGTCCAAATTTGAGACTTTTGGTTCTTTGTGAGACGCAGAGAAGGTGAGCGGATGGTTTCTGCATATGTGGTTCCCATGGAGGAGGAGGTGCGATGGTGCTTTGCTGGTAACACTCTTGGTGATTTATTCAAAATTCAAGGAACACTTAACCAGCATGGCTACCACAGCATTCTGCAGTGCCATGACATTCCTTCTGGTTTGCGCTTACTGGGACCATCATTTGGTTTTCAACAAGACAAATGACCCCAAACACACCTCCAGGCTATGTAAGGGCTACTTGACCAAGAAAGAAAGTGATGGAGTGCTGCGTCAGATGACCTGGCCTCCACAATCACCCGACCTAAACCCAAATGAGATGGTTTGGGATGAGTTGGACTGCAGAGTGAATGAAAAGCAGCCAACAAGTGCTCAGCACCTCTGGAAACTCCTTCAAGACTGTTGGAAAACCATTCCAGGAGACTACCTCATGAAGCTGATCAAAGCAAAAGGGGGCTACTTTGAGGAATCTAAAATATAAAACATATTTTGATTTGTTTAACACTTTTTTGTTGACAACATAATTCCAAGCGTTCTTTCATAGTTTTGATGTCTTCAGTATTAATCTACAATGTAGAAAATAACTGAAATCAACAAAAACCATTGAATGAGAAGGTGTGTCCAAACTTTTGACTGGTACTATATGTATTATATATATCAAACATCTGTACCACAAAGACAGTCACTAACCCTAAAGGATCCAAATCAGCTGCGCCATAAGGAAAGCGCCCAAGAGGGTCTGTCCTAGACAAGAAACAGAGATTTAAAGGAGGTATTAGGAAACATGGCATAAACAGTAAAAACAAAACCTTAAGGAAGTCTCACCAGGCTGGTTCTCTTGGTGGAGCTCTGCAGGGAATTCGTAGCGGATCATGTGAAGAAGGGCTCTCTTTTTCTTTCTCGGGCTTATGACTCTCTTTGGGGCCAAGTAAAGGGGAGATCAGTCCATCTTGTATCCGGTTCATCAACACCCCAGACTTTTTATAGACTCTGTGCAAACGAGTGGAAGTTGTATTTGCAGAACAACATTTTATGAAGAAAATGTAATTAAAACGGAGCTGTTTAACATAGCAGCCTAGGACCGGATTCTTACTTCTTTATTTGTTATCCTACGAGAGTAGTTATAGGTGACGAGCTACTACACATCCCTATGTACGCAATCTACTAGTAGCTTGGCATGTATAACTACGCTCATAAGATGAAAAATACTGAAGTAAGAATCCAGTCCCTAGAGTTAAAGCGCAGCAGGAACAGAATCATTTTCTCGTTGATCTAATGCAGTGTTGGCTAACCAGTGGCACTCCAGGTGTTGTGAAACTACAAGTCCCAGCATTCCTTAACTGCAAAAGTATAGTGAATAGCTGACAAAGCATGCTGGGAATTTGTAGTTTCACAACACCTGGAGTGCCACAGGTTAGCGAACACTGATCTAATGCATACTTTTAGGTACAAGTAAAAGTTGGCTCTCCGGGTCTTGCGAACTTAGCATGAGAATTATTTAACTGCATAGCCATAGCTGATACAAGACAGAGCTTGTTGGAACACAGAACACCAGCAGAGATACAGGCTGGCAAGGCATGCTGCTATACTTGGACTATAACTAGGTTGCCACTAACCAAGTCATTTTGACACCTAAATAAAAGTATCATAGTTCATTGGAAATAATTTTAGTTAGTCTGTGCAGAATTCAGATCCACTGGGCCACAAGGTGTTAAGTGGTGTCTCTTTGTTTTTTTAAAGAGAAATTAAATGTCCTACAAAACTCAATCGGGAAATGGAAGTGGAAATGTGTTTGAGATTACAGCAAAACAAACTTTTATGAAATACCAATAATAAAAATAAAAAAAACTTACAAGTATAAGGGGCTATCTTTTACTAAGAGCCAGTAACTAAGCCATGTAGGTGAATACAAAAGTACCTCAAGTATGTAATACAAATCAACATTTGTTCAATTCACACTACTGTTTCATCAGATACAACGCCACAAACGCATTAAAGCAGTTGAATAACTTTCTTTCAAGTTTCCGCATTAAAACTGAATTTTCTGATCCAGACGGCAGCTATCTCCCAAGTATCAATTCATCCCGAACGTTGAAGTTGTTTTCAGCATCTAAATACGGCGTATCGCGGCATGAGGCGAAAGGCAACAGGAAAGAAAAAGCTGCGTCCAAACCTGTCGAACAGACGAAGATTTGTTATATCTATGAAGTCGTTCACATTCAGCGTCACATCAGAAACCTTCTCAGTCTTTAGCTCCTACATGAAAAAAAACATTACAGTTTAAGGAGTTAGAACAACAAATACAGACAATGGGGTCGATGCTGAACTACGCACAAGCCCCGATCGTATACAAGCTCAGCGTAAATACCATGCAATGTAACACTCTCAGAACCCTACCTTAACTTTGACTATCGTAAGTACGTCCCGTCGTAATCACGCGATGTGCGTAACAGCTTAAGCACGCCCATACTGTACGATTTCATTGTATCCCCGCCTACATTTTTTCGTAACTGCATCGTACTTACAGCTAGCGTAATATAGACACTCCCTTTCGTTCGTACTTACGCCAATGTTACGGACCACTCATTTTCAACTACGGCCAACACCGAGTGACGACAGGAAGTAGCCACTGTGCACATGCTCAGTGATGATTTTACTCTTACGGTATACGTATTTACACCCGCGGGCGTGGTTCTGGATCTGCCCCAATGTCTCACTCTCTTAATCCAGGTAATATTCTTTTATGAATGATTGTTGTGAAAATTCCACAATTCATATGAATATGGGCGAGTCTCCACTCAATGTAAAGAGATGAAGTCATCCGGTGGCTGCCAGGTTGGGCTCGGAGATATAATCCCTTAATCTTACCACAGCATTTACAATCAGGGTGTCTTCCACAGGTAATGCTTTGAGTAGAATTTTGGAATTGCCTTTTCCATAGCACAGTGTGTACAGCTCCTTGTTGTTACTCCATCCATCTGGAAGACGCTCAGACCCGGTCACCTCAGCTCCAACCTGTGGATGACAGAACCTGTGAAGTGCATTGTGAGACAGTCTGAAAACATAGTTACATATCTACACTCAATTATAACACAATCATCACTTACATAGGTGCCAGGTTATATACATGTACACACACTGATAGCAAAGACTCAGGTTAAAGCTTAATATAATGAATCTGCTATTTATACAGGATGTTACCATTCCAAATATTTATGGAAAGGATTTCCCTCCATCTAATAGAGAAACAAAATATTAAAAAGGTGGAAGCGAGATGCCTAAAGTATAAAAAGTTACTTATAACCATCCCACCTTAAAGACTACTATGAATTACTTTATACCTAGCAAAGATATCTATCTCTACCTAGAAATGAGATAAAATCAGATTATAAAGGAAAGGACCGACAGATGTATGAGACAGGCAGTGGTCGGGTATAGGGAACTGACAGGTGTATGAGAGAGCCAGTGGTCGGATATAGGGGACTGACAGGTGTATGAGACAGGCAGTGGTCGGGTATAGGGGACTGACAGGTGTATGAGACAGGCAGTGGTCGGATATGGGGGACTGACAGGTGTAAGAGACAGGCAGTGGTCGGATATAGGTGTACATGTTACCTGCTCGGATGTGCCCAGGCAGCGCCAGCCGCGAGTGATCAGCTCCCAATGAATAAAGCAGACAAGAGCATCCTGAGGCTGCGTTATATCGGGAGAAGCCAGAGCAAAAAGCAATTCTAAGCCCGGAGCAGCCATGTCCAGTGTATTCTTCACGCAGCAGTTACAGGTGAGCCCGTGAGAAAACAATCATCCCAGCAGGGACTCACAAAACGGGAGCCAGAGAGAATGCTGCCCACCAATGATATACTGAGGAACAGAATGTGCTCTGCCAGACCCCCGGCCACCAGAGACAATGTTATCTTCCCAGTCAGTGCTGTGTAATGGAGGCGTCTGGTCACTGCTCCCTCTCAGCTTCCCCCAATCTATCTGACAGTTTAACTGACCTATGCAGCAGCCCCTTACACTCGCCCCTCCCCTCTCATTATTTCCTGCTCTCCTATTGGCTGGCAGCTTGTTAGGTTAACTTCAGGAAAATATGACTTTAATTTATTTCCCCATTATAACACATTATATGCCCAGAGGGCCACAGAGATATAGGGGGAGAGGTGACAATTAGCCAGGGGGCCTGGCCCCGAGTCTGGAGGGTGCAGATTTTTTATTTTTATTAATAAATTTATTATCTTTATTTTAATGAATTAATGGAGAACGCAGGCAGGGGGGAGCGTCTGACCCCTGGAGAGCCGAGGAAATCCCCAGGTCCCACTGTCTACAGTCTCCACTCCTTACCGCAAGGGGGCGGAGTCTACACTCTTATCCCAGGCACCTAGGTGTAAGGGCTCTGGCACCAGCTCTCCTGATGACGCAGCTTTCAGAAATCGCAATTCTTCTCATCTTTATCATAAGGAGAGCTGTCCAGCGATTAGTCCCGCCCCTTGTGTTCTGATTGATCAGAATCTGAGTCAGTCATTATTCCTGCAATGTGATTGGATCGAATGGTTTGATGGGAAATGTAGTTTGTAGATTGCTCTTTATTGCAGGTGTAAGCCTACTTCAAACTACAAGACCCAGAAGGCAGCCTGGCGCTCCAAAAAAGATGGCGGCAGTCCTCTCCACTTCCGTCGCGGCGACACTTTCGGTCTGTTTACATGGCAGAGCTCCGCCCACCGAGCGTGAGGTCGATGGCGTCACTCGCAGGCGCGCTCTGTACGTCGCACAGAGAGGGAATTGGCGGAATTTTGGGCCGTGAGCGTCGCTAGCACCGGAGGCGGGGGTCGGTGATAGGTCTCCCCGGGAGGAGAGCAGGGTCTCGCGGGCCGCCGCCATGGGCTTCCTGAAGCTGATCGAAATAGAGAACTTCAAGTCTTACAAGGGGCGGCAGATCATAGGCCCCTTCCGCAGGTTCACCGCCATCATCGGCCCCAATGGATCCGGTAAGTCCCGACAGCGGCGACATAGCACGACATGGGCGCTGTGCGAGACCTGGACGCATCAGGGCAAACGTTATAAAGGGAAAAAAACGAAAATCTTTTTTTCTTGCTTTAAATTACTTTCTTAATCTGATTATCTATGTTTTTAATGTTGTTTTGGGGGAGGGAAAGGGTTAAAGGGGTGCTTAGAAAATTCCCAATATTTCCACCCACAATGACTTATTTATAGGACATGAAATAAACGGCAGATGGTTTTGTTTACATCCTTATTTTATGGGCCCAGACCCTGGTGCAGTGATGTGGCCCTTGCTGCTTATGTGGCCCTCTGAGCTGTCCACCTGTGGCCCTCAGTTCTGTTTAATGTTATTTGTTGTCAGATTTTGATTGTTTTAGCTTGTATCAGTGGATTATGGGGCCTTTGCTTGGTTAGAGGGCTTCTCATGACTGCCCTAGGCTTAATAAAAGACTTCTGCCATGGTAGAGGATTTGTGAATTCTTTTATTTAGTTTCTTGGTGGTTCAGCATGTGATGAAAAATGCAATAGGCAATGGGTGTGCTTATTGGGGTATTTTATGTAGTACATATGTAGAATCAGGTATAAAATCTCTGAGTGCTGCTTTCTTGGACTGTGTGTGTATGTATGTGTGTGTGTGTGTGTGTGTATGTGTATATGTTTGCTTATGTGATGCACTATGTGTATGTATCTGTAGTGAATATATACATACATACACGTATACACACACACACACCAGAGTTATATTTATTCCCAGGAGTGCCCTTCGTTTTGGACATCTGTCCGATTCCAGCTTTACTATTGCAGCACAAATAAGTTGGGGAACTCTACGTTTGGCTGCTTGTAAGCTCTGCATGTGAGTGGAAAGGCAATCCTCTATTTACGTACAGAGTTCTGGAAATTACAAATCCAGGACCCAGCCTTATCCTGTCTGAATATAAGGTTTAACGTATGGACAAGAGCTCGTACTGTAGGATTTAAATATGAAAGCCAACTCACCGTGCATATAAAGTATACATGGAGGTCTGGCCAGTCGCACGTATGGAATCGACTTTCCGTGCACATCCAGCATTCCGTGTGTAGGGCAGTTAACAGCTAATTGTACAGGAGTCTGGATCCGGTCTATCATTAGTATTGTCTTGTTACACTTAGTGGTATCTATGCTTCAAATCTGCAACACAATGTTAGCTGCTTGAATTTTACTTGCTGTAATTGGGCTATGACACTGTCACACCCTCTTTGTGGTATTCTAGAGTGATTTTACCAGTAAGTGGCTCTGTGTATGTGCAGCAATAATAACAAATGTATCCGCCTAAATGAATGTCAGTCCGTTCACTTCCAGTTTACAATATAGGTTCCTGATCACGTTAGTTTACGTCTCCCGTAGTATGATTCCCACCATCCACTGATTGTAAATATAAGTAGCAAATACAGTGCAAGGGGGAAAGTGTGTATTATTTTTGTATGTTTTGTTTTATTTTAATTGGTATTTTTGCTTTTTTAATATTTATAATGCTGTTGGTTACTATGGGTTATACCTACTGAGGAATAACTTTTCTAAACATTTTAAAGTTTTGTTTGTTGTAGCAATGTTTTTTGTTTGTTCTTACATTGAGTTAAACTTTTTGATGCTGCAACACTGCTATAGATCACTTTCTAGTTGTAAAATAGTCTCTGCAAGGTTCCATGCTGGATCCATTTCTCTGCTTCTGTTGTAGTTTAAATTTGGACGTAATATATAAGAGTTCATAATAAATATTAATTCTAAAGAAATGTCATAAATTTTCATAAGGAATCCTATCTTATGCTCCTTTCCTCTCTTACCATGACTTTGGAATGTGTGAGTAGATGTGGATGACGTTACACAATCTCTATTAAGGGGGAATACTGGTCTGTCTCTGTTTTTGCAGCAGGGAAAATAAAATGGTGCAGTACTTACACCAGATTTATGCACAGCTTGGTGTGATGATCATGAAGTGGTATTACTCTGTTGGGTGATGAATGTGCAGGTTTTTGACTTGGTTTGTTGGTTTTTGTTTTCTGTTTTAGTGTATGGGTTTAGGAATTCTTTGAATGTTTTGGGTTTTTTGTTTTGATTTTATCAGGGAAGTCAAATCTTATGGATGCCATCAGCTTTGTGCTGGGGGAGAAGACCAGTAACTTGAGAGTGAAGACACTACGAGACCTTATTCATGGTGCTCCTGTGGGCAAGCCTGCAGCAAATCGTGCATTTGTGAGCATGGTGTATGAAGAGGATCGTGGCCAGGAGAAGGTCTTCTCTAGACATATCATCGGTAAGAGATCTGTTATTTTATATTCTACGATGAGCAGAGAAAATGCTCTGTATAGGCCTGGTCAACCTGCAGCTCTCCAGGTGTGGTGACACGAAGATTCCCAGATTCTGGTTTTAGGCACTAGCCCTCATCTGTACCAAGCCTGATCAACCTGTGGTTCGCCAGCTGTTTTGGAACTACACGTCCCAGCATTCTTTGTCAGCTATCTGCTGTGCCTCTGAACGTAAAGCATTCTGGAACTTGTAGTTTCCAAACACATCTGGAGAACCACAGGTTGACCAGGCTTGGTATAGACGAGGGCTAGTGCCCAATACCAGAGCTGTGATTATAATGTTACAGCAAGACATGGAGTAAGGAAGTTGTCATGGCGATACAGATGCTGACCATAAAAGTATAAACCCTTTATTTCTATGATTTTATCTGCTAGGTGGATCCTCCGAGTACAGAATTAACAGCAAAGTGGTTCAGCTGTCAGAATACAGCGATGAGCTGGAGAAACTGGGAATCCTCATTAAAGCCAGGAACTTCTTGGTGTTTCAGGTATAATGACCCTGGTTATGTATCGACATTATAACCGGGCATTTATATAAGCAGCTCCTATCAAACAAGAAACAGGCATAAATACACTTCAGCATGTTATTTAGGTGCAATTAAATGTAGCATTGTGTATTTATTTTTAAATCTATCTATAGATATATAGAATATAGGAAAGGGTCCAGAATTGCGTACGACAAGATTCTTACACATTCAGAATAAGTAATAAGCACTCCTTGCGTATATTTTGCGCGTGTGTGAAACGGAAGTAATGCATCAGAACGTACTAAGAACTATTCACAGTTACGCTAAGGAACTCATTCCAATGGCAGATTTTGTAGGAGGGGAGGTATTTAGATTGTACAGTAAATGGGCTGGATCCAGACTTAAGTAAGTGCTTGAAATGAGTTACTCCTGGGCTAAACCATGTTGATTGCAGGGGAGTCATATTTCATCTGTTGCAAACGGTATTTGCATTGACAGGTGATGTTTCCTATCCCAAGTCTAAATAACAGTGTGATAGTAAAGCTGGTCAGTATCTGTGTGCAGTAAGCAATTCAAA
>WWET01002763.1:154639-167720 GCA_011038615.1 Limnodynastes dumerilii | reverse complement strand
CGGCAGTGCGTTCTTGAACTGAATCAACATCAAGAGATTATCAAACACTTCAGGGAGTCAGGGAGATTACCCACATTTCAGGGAGTCTCCCTGATATTCAGGGAGAGTTGGCAACTATGATGTATTGCGTCTGTGTCACATCATTGCTACTTAATTGATTCATGTTTTTTTATAAAAAAATAAAAAATAAATGACAGTATAATTACATTATACAAGCAGGGCCTCTATTAGGAGGAGGAACTACTTACCTTAGCTCTGCAGCAGTGGTATCCTGCCGCCAGTACTTGCTGCTGAGAGCTGTACATTAGCGGGCCAATGCACAGGGAATGATCTCCTTGCGCACCAGCCCGCTGTTAATGCAGGTCCACGCCCCCATGTGACGTCAAAATGTCTGGTGGCGACCCTGTATAAGATACAGTGTACTCTTGCGCCACACACTTAGCTGCTGTGTGTCTGTACGCTATGTGCCATAATTACCTTCAATCCAAAGGACCATTGTGTGCACTCTTGGTTCGCACGCAGCCCTTCCCATTTTTACATATGCATCTACGGCGCGGACCATGCATGACACACCTGCATCTCTGGATGAGCCCCTTACTGTCCTACCAAGACAGACACGGAGGGCCAGATTTACTAAGCTGTGGGATAGGAAAAGTGGACATGTTGCCCATAGCAACCAATCAGATTCTAGCTGACATTTTCTAGTATGTAATAGGAAAGTGAGAGCTAGAATCTGATTGGTTGCTATAGGCAACATCTCCACTTTTCCTTTCTCACAGCTCAGTAAATCTGGCTCCGAGACTCAGGGGTATGAACTTTTCTCCTTGATTCATCTACATTGAGCACTAAGATGACAGCTCCAAGGGCTCTCTGGGTCTCTAGTTATATGCCACGTAACAAGGACACGTAATTATGCATTTTTTTGTGCATGTGTTGTAGTACATTACAGGAGCCTGTTTCAGGGGGATCCTAGTCGCACGTGTACTGCAAGGAAGCCCCAGTTGCAATAAGCATGTAATGTGCATATACTGCATATAATATATATATATGTATGTATATATATATATATATATATATGCATATAATGTGCATATCATGATTGGTGCAGTGCATATTTATAAATATACCCTTAAACGTGCCCCATATTGAGAAAGCAATATGCAGAGCTAACACTATTCATTCCTTTGTTCCCCCGGTTTCTCTCTCTCATTATTCTGTTTGAGCATCTGATTTATTCCATAATAAATAAATAAAAGTGGGACATTCGTGTTAAGTGACAATCCGCTTGATCTGACAGTGGAACACACAGACGTTTTGTTCTGGAGAGCAGGCAGATAAAGGCCCCTTGTGTTGTTTGGGGTGGCTCAGTTACAGACTGTGGATAGATCGATAGAGGATTTCATGACCTGTTATCTGCCACCACTCCACCCCCAGTTTTGCCCAGCTTGGCACAGGATATAACAAGGTTCCCAAGTTAACTCTCCAGTGTCTTCCAGAATAAAATTCCTCAGTTTTTAGGCCCGGTAATAGGAAAGGGAGAGCTAGAATCTGATTGGTTGCTATAGGCAACATCTCCACTTTTCCTTTCTCACAGCTCAGTAAATCTGGCTCCAAGACTCAGGGATAAATATACCCTTAAACGTGCCCCATATTGAGAAAGCAATATGTAGAGCTAACACTATTCATTCCTTTGTTCCCCTGGTTTCTCTCTCTCATTATTCTGTTTGAGCATCTGATTTATTCCATAATAAATAAATAAAAGTGGGACATTCGTGTTAAGTGACAATCCGCTTGATCTGACAGTGGAACACACAGACGTTTTGTTCTGGAGAGCAGGCAGATAAAGGCCCCTTGTGTTGTTTGGGGTGGCTCAGTTACAGACTGTGGATAGATCGATAGAGGATTTCATGACCTGTTATCTGCCACCACTCCACCCCCAGTTTTGCCCAGCTTGGCACAGGATATAACAAGGTTCCCAAGTTAACTCTCCAGTGTCTTCCAGAATAAAATTCCTCAGTTTTTAGGCCCGTTTGAGAACTTATTGCTTAAGGTTGAATTGATCAACACATTCCGGCATTTACAAATAAACAAATGCTAAGATGCATAGTAAAATAAAACAACACAATATACACACAATATACACCAATCATCAGAACATTAAAACCACCCGCTTACCTCTTTGCTGATTTTCACTTTTCCTTCAGTTGTCTGGAGGAGGACACAAAATTGTAACTCATAACCCCCATTTCATCTATCACATACACACACAACATACATGCATAATATCACCCCCCCCACACACACACACAATATACGTGCATAATATCACACACACACATCATACATACATGCATAATATCACACACACACACATCATACATGCATAATATCACACACACACACACACACACACACACACATCATACATGAATATCACACACACACATCATACATGCATAATATTACACACACACACACACACATCATACATGCATAATATCACACACACACACACATCATACATATCATACATGCATAATATCACACACACACACACATCATACATGCATAATATCACACACACACACACATCATACATGCATAATATCACACACACACACACACATCATATATGCATAATATCACACACACACACACACATCATACATGCATAATATCACACACACACACATCATACATGCATAATATCACACACACACACACATCATACATTCAGAATATCACACACCATGCATGCAAAATATCACACACACAACATGCATAATAACACACACCATACATGTATAATATCACACACAACATGCATAATAACACACACCATACATGTATAATATCACACACACCATACATGCAAAATATCACACACACCATACATGCAAAATATCACACACAACATGAATAATATCACACACACACATGCATAATATCACACACAACATGAATAATATCACACACACACATGCATAATAACACACACACACACACACACCATGCATGAATAATATCACACGCATGCATGCATGCATAATAACACACACGCATGCATGCATGCATAATAATACACACACACACATGCATGCATAATAACACACACGCATGCATGCATAATAACACACACACACACTGCATGCATAATAACACACACACACTCACACACTTACTTTTTAACAGAGCTGTGCAGATGCCTGAGGTGGACTGGAAGGAGGAAATGGAGGGAGTAGCAGCAGCCAATGAGGGAGTAGCACAATGATCTCAGCTACTCCTTGATTGGTCAACTTTCAGGCACTGGGGAAAGCTTTGAAAATCTCTCTGCGGAGCTCTCTGCCAGAAACTATGAAGCAGGAGATTCATCAGCAGCCCCTCCAGCATGACCCATTCCATTAGCTACAATGTATTCTGCTCCAGAGCTTTCACCTGTCACTCACCTGGTTTAAATGAATTAACAGATATTTAAAAAAAACTATTTGTCTCTCCAACAAAGGTGGTTACCATAGCAACTGACAGTTGAAAACTGAGGAGTGGAGTATTTTGTACCTAATGGATTGTTGGAGGGTCTGCATCAGCTGATACTGTCAGCTGCGCTCACTCTCTCCTCGCACTCTGGGCGGTGGCATCACTTGCACCACCCTAGTTAAGGCCCTGCACCTGTCTAATATTCAGTGGCATAAGTTCATAGAAATCACCCTGAGGCAAGATAAACACTTGCCGGCTTCCTCATGAACACGGGCTCCCCCTTGAACACAGGGCCCCCCTTTTCCGTGACCCTACCTTATAACTCCCCTCCCAACTCCACTTATCTTCTTCTTTCAGGCAGACTACTCCTCAAGGCCATTGCACGCAGGGTGACTGGGAGATCTATATCATGCAGGGAGCTCAGGGTATTGGTTCCTCCCCCTGTAGCTTCCGATACCATGATTAGGTGCTGCAGAGAGAAAGACAGCCCCTGAGCTTCCTGCATCACGAATGCATTGCAGCGGCAGCTGCTCATACTTAGGAGCCACAGATTACTTGCAAATAACCCTATGAGTGGTGGCTGCTGCAGGCTCAGTGGCTGGACTGCCGGATGCAATGTTGATGTGCCCCCTTCAGGGCTAGTGCTCCGGTACTTCCTTACCTGTCGAGGCATGGACTCATCGAGGCTTGGATTTGTTTTTCCAGCACATCCTAAAGATGCTCCATGGAACTGAAAGGACTTTTTAGGTCAAGTCAATATCTTGAGCTTTGTCATGTTCCTCAAACCAATCCTGCACAATTTTTGCTGTGTGGCAGGGGGATTGTTCTGCTGAAAGAGAATACTGTTGCAATGAAGGAGTATATTTAGCAGTGGCGCACCCAGGGGGGGTTTCTGGTTGCCCAGAACCCAGGAAAGTGAGAGTTAGAATCTGATTGGTTGCTATGGGCAACAGCTCCACTTTTCCAAACTTGCAGCTTAGTAAATCTGCCTAGAGCAGGTCTGTGAAACTAAGAGTCCCAGCATGCTTTGTTAGGTATCAGCTATGCCTGTACTGTCAAAGCATGCTGGGAATCGTAGTTTTACAACACCTGCATTACAACACTTTGCAGCATGTTTAAAGTATACTGATTAGTGAATTACATGTTTTGAGTACGCAGAATGTATGTATAAGACTTTATGATCTTTTATCTGCTTCTCCTCAGTGGGGTGTCTTCTGTGCTGGCCCTCGGTGCTAGTATAATTTGTCGAAAGATGCCAGGCCTGTCGCCAAGGCAGAGAAGTATCTGTGAAGCTCGCCCAGATGCCATGATAGCAATAGGCACCGGTGCCCGCATGGGTACTGAAGAATGCCATTACCAGTTTCAGCACAACCGATGGAACTGCAGTTCCCTGGGGGAGCCCAGTCTCTTTGGACCGGAGCTAAAAGTAGGTACGTGTGGGGACCCTTGTATATGGAACGAATTCATACGTCTCTCTGTATAGTTTGATAAAGTGAGGCTGAAACTGCTTACTTTATGTATAGGAGGGAGAGAGAGAGAAAGAGAGAGAGGGAGAGAGAGGGCGAGAAAGAAAGAGACAGAAAGAGAGAGAAAAGAAAGAAAGAAAGAGAGGATAGAGATAAAGAAAGAGACAGACAGAAAGAGAAAGAGAGAGAGAGCGAGAGAGAGAGAGAAAGAAAGAGACAGGCAGAAAGAGAAAGAGAGAGAGAGCGAGAGAGAGAGAGAAAGAAAGAGACAGGCAGAAAGAGAGAGAGAGAGAAAGAGAGAGAGAGCGAGAGAGAAAGAAAGAAAGAGACAGAGAGGAGAGAGATAAAGAAAGAGACAGAGAGGCAGAGAGCAAGAGAAAGAAAGAGAGACACAGAGAGGAGAGAGATAACGAAAGAGAGAGAGAGAGAAACAGAGAAAGAGAGAGAGAAATCCAAAAAACTAATAACTGAGGAACAGAGAGAGAGAAAGAAAGAAAGAAAGAAAGAAAGAAAGAAAGAAAGAAAGAGACAGAGAGGATAGAGATAAAGAAAGAGACAGACAGAAAGAGAAAGAGAGAGCGAGAGAGAGAGAGAGAGAAAGAAAGAGACAGGCAGAAAGAGAGAGAGAGAAAGAGAGAGAGAGAAAGAAAGAAAGAGACAGAGAGGAGAGAGATAAAGAAAGAGACAGAGGCAGAGAGCAAGAGAAACAAAGAGAGACACAGAGAGGAGAGAGATAACGAAAGAGAGAGAGAGAGAGAAACAGAAAGAGAGAGAGACACAGAGAGCTAAAGAAAGAGAGAGAGAGAGAGAGAGAGAGAGAGAAAGAAAGAAAGAAAGAAAGAAAGAAAGAAAGAAAGAAAGAAAGAAAGAAAGAAAGAAAGAAAGAGAGAAAGGAGAGTGAAAGAGAGAGAGGGAGACAGAGAGTAGAGAGAGATAGACAATGAGAGAGACAGAGAGGAGACAGAGATAGAGAAAGAAAGAGACAGACAGGGAGAGAGATATATTTATTTAGATTCACCCACTGTGGGAGCAGGTGCTTAAATTGTTAAAATTCTAATATTGTCATATAAATAAATAGTTTTGGGCCAGATTTACTAAGCTTTGTTTTTGGAAAAGTGAAGATGTTGCCTATAGCAACCAGATTTTAGCTCTTACTTTCTTTTTACATAAGAGAGAATTTCAGCTAAAATCTGATTGGTTGCTACGGGTAACATCTCCCATGCTGACACAAGGGCCCACAGCCGTCATCACTGCACTGCCGAAGCTCCCCACCGGGTTACCTGGTATATGATCAGGGCCAAAGCATATTTTTTGTACCTGGGCCCACAACCCGCTAGTTCCGTGAATATTACAAAGTTTGGCTCTCTAATATATCTGGCCCGTGGATACCATTACTATTCCATTTACTACCCTCTCCCAGATTCCATATTGTTCATAGTTTAATAACTCTCACTTTCCTGTCACATACCAGGCCGTGAGCTAGACTCTCATTGGTTGCTATTAGCAACACCTCCACTTTTCCTTTACCACAGTTTAGTAAATATAGCCCCAAATCTCAGCTTCTGCATGAGCACCTGTGGCCTGTATAACATGGAAGCAGCCATACTTTATTAACATTTATTAGACTGTAATCCATGAGTTCAGCATAAATCACAGTTCATACTGACTATACTTTCCTCGGTGTACAACTGTAGACAGGTGGACCTTAATGTGATTTACCTTTTACTTTGAAAAGGGATTAAAAAAATGAATAAAATATAGAATCTTGGCATTTGGGTTTATATTATATAAAATCATATCTATACATATATATAGATCAGGCAGATTAAAGTACTTTACAAGTAATTCCACTTAATCCTGGGCAGATCTCAATAAACTGCGTAACAGAATAGCTGGGGGCATATATAACAATGAAAAATGTATACAGTTCTCTCTCGTTATCACAGTTCACATCTCTAATGTAAATATTCACAGACTCTTTAAACAGATAAATGAAAATATCCAATAACAAACTTTGTTTCACCATCCAGCAATACCCAGATGTGTCAGTAAAACAATTATAAAACACGTTTCCAAATTCCTTCATTGCCAGGTAGTAAATCCACAGTGAATGCAATCGCACAATGTTTGTATTATATACCTGTGTATCTTCCAGATGTTAAATCGTCTTCGATTATCATAACAATCCTCTCTTGTTCTATACTTTTATATGATTCCTAAATACAGCCATAACGTGTAAAATATTCCTTAATACAGTACAAAACGTGTTTCTGAATCAGGCCTTAAATTCTACCAAGTTCTACAACATAACAAAAAGTTTTATATAGACAATTTTTGTCTTTCCTTGGATTAAAAATTGCAGCTTTGCAAAGTATTTTTTTTTGTAATAAATTCACTTTACTTCTTGTATTTACAAAAACTCAAATTCTTTCTACTTTGAAAAGAAAAAGCACAAAACAGTATCAAGATATTTTAGTGCAGGCCTGGTCAACCTATTGTGAAACTATGAGTCCCAGCATGCTTTAAACCTAGATAGTGACGGCAGATAAGAGCCACATGGCCCATCAAGTCTGCCCAGTTGCTATACTAACCCTAGACCCTATATTACCCTCAATTTAGTTTGAGATATAGAATATCCTTATATTTATCCCAAGCATGTTTACACTGTTCTACTGTGTTAGCCTCAACCACCTCAGATGGGAGGCTATTCCACTTATCTACCACCTCAGATGGGAGGCTATTCCACTTATCAATCACCACAGATGGGAGGGGATGGTTAGGGTAAAAATTAGCCTAAGGGTTGGGGAAATAGGGATAGGTGCTTACCTGTCTTTATATATTTGAAATATGCTATCATATCCCTCCTCTCCCTTCTCTGCTCCAAGCTATACTCGATTAATTCCTCTAGTCTTTCTCTGTTTGTTGTGTGACACAGGCCATGCACCATTTAGCTGCTCTTCTCTGCTCCAAGCTATACATGTTACTTCCTCTAGCCTTGCTTGGCATGTTGTGTGACACAGGCCATGGACCATTTTAGTTGCTTGTCCTTGCACAGTCTCTAATTTGCTTTTGTCTGTCTGGAGATATGGCCTCCAGAACTTAACACAGTATTCTCGGTGAGGTTGAACCAATGATCTATTAAGGGGCATCACTACTTCTCTCTTTCTTCTACTAACTCCTCTCCCTATGCAACAAAGCATCTGACCTGCCTTTCTCATTGCTTTGTTACATTGATTGGCTACCTTTAAGTCACATGAAATAATGACTCCTAGATCCCTTTCCTCCTCAGTAGTTTCTAATGTAATGCCATTAATGATATACTTTTGGGTTTTTGTGCCCCTAGTGCATGATTTTGCATTTTTTGGCATTACACTGCAGTTGCCACACTATTGACCATTCATCCAGTCTACCTAGATCATCCCTCATTTTCTGTACCCCTCGTGGCGTGTCTACCCAGGTTAAATATCTTTGTGTCATTTGCAAAAAAACATATTTTCCCCTCGATACCACAGGCCTTATCTACCTCCTCAGATGGTATGCTATTCCACTTATCTACCACCTCAGATGGGAGGCTATTCCACTTATCTACCACCTCAGATGGGAGGCTATTCCACTTATCAATCACCTCAGATAGGAGACTATTCCACTTATCAATCACCTCAGATGGGAGGCTATTCCACTTATCAACCACCTCAGATGGGAGGCTATTCCACTTATCAACCACCTCAGATGGGAGGCTATTCCACTTATCAAGCCTCAGATGGGAGACTATTCCACTTATCTATCACCTCAGATTGGATACTATTCCACTTATCTATCACCTCAGATGGGAGACTATTCCACTTATCAACCACCTCCGATGGGAGGCTATTCCACTTATCTATCACCCTTTTATCTATCACCCTTTCAGTGAAGTCATTTCCTCTGAATCTACCACCCTCCAGTTTATATGGGTTCCGTTCACCGCTGGGAACACCCATTTTCGATATACACACAACCAACAGCTGATTGTTGGCTGTGTGTATTTTAGAATACGGCCCCATTCCGAAAATCCAATCCAATGGTTTTCGCCACTTTACGAACGACCGGACAGGTTACTGCAGGGGAGGGGATGGATGGGAGAAAGGAACACTTAGGGTTAGACTGCAGAGAAGGAAGTCTTTGCGTTAGGTTGCAGGGAAGGTTATCTTAGGGTTAGACTGTGGGGAAGGGAGCCTTAGGGTTAGGCTATCGGGAAGAGAGGGTTAGGGTCAGGATGCGGAGAGGGGAGGGGTAGGGTAATGGAAGAGGATGGTTAGGGTAAGAATTAGCTTAAGGGTTGGGGAAATAGGGATAGGCGCTTACCTGTCTGCGGCGGGCAGGAAGTAGCTGAGCAGCTCCATCTTCGAAAAAGGGGGGTTGAAAATGGCCCTTTTGAAAAAGAGTCTCTCAGCGGCAATCCACGCCCAGTTTATACAAATGCCCTTGTGTTCTATTACACCTCTTCCTTCCTCTAGCTGGTTACAACTCTTTATATATTTGAAATATGCTATCATATCCCTCCTCTCCCTTCTCTGCTCCAAGCTATACTCGATTAATTCCTCTAGTCTTTCTCTGTTTGCTGTGTGACACAGGCCATGCACCATTTTAGTTGCTCTTCTTTGCACAGTTTTTAATGTATTTGGGCCTGATTCAGAGATCCAATATTAACGATAGTTAGGTGCGTATATTTAGGATCGGATCGATTTTGCATCAACTGAATCAATCTATAGTAATAGTGCAACGCCATGTACGTTGAAGTTAGGGTCGGAAATGCCTTAAGGGCGGACTTGTGAATCGGTCGGAAACAATTGCGATCCTAAGTCCAGCGGAAATCTAGGAACCAAGAATATTCCACTTATCTATCACCCTTTCAGTGAAGTAATTTTTCCGCACATTTCTTCTGAATCTACCACCCTCCAGTTTATATTCAGGCCCTCGTTTTCTATCACACCTCTTCCTCTGAAAAATGCCCCCTCCTCTAGCCGGTCACAACCCTTGATATATGTGAAAGCTGCTATCATGTCCCCCCTCTCTCTTCTCTGATACAAGCTATACATGTTTAGTTCCTCTAGCCTTTCTTGGTATGTTGTGTGACACAGGCCATGGGCCATTTTAGTTTTTCTTCTTTGCACAGTCTCTAATGTATTTATGTCTTTCTGAAGATATGGCCTCCAGGACTGAACACAGTATTCTAGGTGAGGTCGTACCAACAATCTATAAAGTGACATCACTACTTCTCTCCTTCTGCTACATTAACTGCATAGTCACAGCTGGTACCTGACAAAGCATAGTTTCAGAACATATGGAGAGCCCCAGGTTGACCAGACCTGCTTTAGTGTTATAAAAAAAATATATGTTCTTATAACCTCAATCTACCTTTTTCAGGCAGCCGAGAAACAGCCTTTCATTATGCCATCCTGTCTGCTGGCATCGCCCATGCGATTACCAATGCCTGCAGCCATGGCAACCTGTCCTACTGCGGCTGTGACTGGGAAAAACATGGACACCAAGACTCTGATAAAGGCTGGCGATGGGGAGGTTGCTCTGCTGATGTGAAGCATGGGATACGCTTGTCCAAAGAGTTTATGGATGCCAGGGAGGTGAAGCGCCATGCCCGCACCCTGATGAACCTACACAATAACCTTGTGGGGAGAAAGGTAGTTTCAGCTTTCCTATTAAGTGTTGACAGACGTTTACAGGACCTTACATTCTACAATTATGATAATGTATTATTTGAGCTAACAGTGCCTTTAAAATGGACTCAAACGTTCCTTTAAGGCAGGGCGTCATTAAGAAGGTAAGGACTGCACCAGGTAACAGATTCAAAGGGGATGATGGAGCCTCCAATCCGTCACCCCCTTTGGTGGATGGAAAAATATTTAGATTAAGTAGTGCAGCCACGCGATGTTCCAGGAGTTACAGGGTGCACTGCATTAAAGAGCTGTCAGAAAGAAGAGTAGCCACAGTACCTGGCTGGGCTCAGCACATTCTTAACAGCAATGGGCAAGCCAGGTATGGTAGATAGGTAGAGCGATGCTGATGTAACGTCATTCAGTGAGCAGGGAGCCATGGAGGAGAGAAGAATAAGTTGAAAAAGAGAGATTCAGGGACAACAGAAAAGGTAAGTGAAATAGAGGAAGGCTGGAAACATACAAAGGAGACATAACAGCAGGAAGAAGCCAAAACTGGAGGCTTTTAAGTGGAGGCAAAGAAAAGGTAGAAGACATAACAAGGAAGAAGGAAAGGTTAGAGACATAACAAGGGGGAAGAAGGGATGGCTGAAGACATAACAAGGGAGGAAAGGGGTGGCTGAAGATATAACAAGAAGTAGAAAGAAAGGCTGGAGACATTCAAGGGGGAAGAAGGGATGGTTGAATACATAACAAAGGGAAGAAAGGAAGGCTGGAGACATTAAAAGGGGAAGATGGGATGGCTAAAGACATAACAAGGGGGAAGAAGGGTAGGCTGGAGACATTCAAGGAGTAAGAAGGGAAGGCTGGACACTTAACAAGGGGAAGAAGGGAAGACTGGAGACATACAAGGGGAAGGTTGGAAGGCTGGAGACACACAAGGGAGAGAATTTTGGATGGCTGGACCATGGACACCTAATATAGGAGACCTTTTACCTTTAGCCACTTTTTAACTATGTAAATGTAAATATATTTAGGCTGTGTGTATGATATTGTCATTTGAAGGTGTAAATTAATTTATAGATGTCATTTTCTTTTACTACTTTGTCACTACTATTACGATTATATTGAGGAGTATTATTCATGAATTATGATTTATGGGAATAGTAGAAAACATGGGGTGACACCAATCCCAGTATCACCATTGCTCCAAGGTGCTACTGATATTTTCTCCTAAGGGGGAGATTTTTAAAATCAAATTTTTGCCTCCTGGTCTTTAGGAAGGAGAAATTGTTCCTTTCACCATTAAGTTTTGGTATTTGCCAGAATACTGTAAAATGCTTAACAAGATTCTGAAAAACATAGTCAGGGGCTCAGCTCAGTATCACAAAAGATTGTGCTACAGACCACTCTGCTACTAAAGCAACAGGACTCCCTCACTCATCATAGCGGCCAGGGGCGTAATGTGACAGACTCATGCTCCATAGCAAGGAGGCAGGGCCTGAGTCTGGATGGGCAGGGCTAGGCAGAGCCAAGCAAGATTGGGGGTGGAGCTAGGCAGGACCGCTGCATAATAGACACTGTCAGAGGCTGACAGCTTAAAACAGTGCTCAGCATATATTCAGCATGGAACCCCTTTAAAAAACCTCAAACTATATAAAAATAAATGAAAACATTCCTTACCTTGCTCCTGCGTCTCCCAGCTCTGTTCCATCCCTTTGTCTTGCTTCTTCTCTCCTTTTTTGTCCTTCCATCCTCCGCTCTCTCTCTTCCCTCTTCTCTCTCTCTTCTTCTCTTCTACTTTTATTATTTTCTACTCCCTTCTGCATTAACCGCCCTGGGTCTGATTTAGACTTAAGAAGGAGCTTGAAATTAAGAGCAGTATTCAGACTTCCGTTTTCACAGCGACTCCCGTGCGTATTTTTAGGTACGTTTCAACTGCGCATGCGTAGTAACTTTTTTGTACGTAGCTGATGTAGACTATAATCACAGAAGTGCCTTACGGATGGACGTATGATACGTACGTGGGTACATATGTCCGGATATGCGACGCAAAAATACGCACAGGAGAATTTAAGTAAAAATGGGCGGGAGAGGCATTTAAATGAAGGAAAGTGGGTGTGATTATCATGATACTGCACACGGAAAGATAGAGGTGGTCTATGGTGGAGTAAGTCTATGTGAGCACGGATTAGCAAGGGGAGTGGCTGGGGTTTTGGGGGGTGTTCCTTGCTACAAGCGTGCGTATATTTGCAACCTCGTTTGAAAACGGAAGTCTGAATATGGCCCTAAGAGAGGTAAGTTTCTCCTGGCCTAAACCATGTTAATTACAGGGGGAGTCAAGTTCATTGTAGTCTTTGCATGCAGGGATATATCTTTGAATTGGTTACTGCACACAGATACTGACCAGCGTTACTATCACACTGTTATTTAGACTTGGGATAGGAAACATCAACTCTAATACTGTTTGCAACAGATGAAAATATGACT
>WWET01002763.1:120226-136409 GCA_011038615.1 Limnodynastes dumerilii | reverse complement strand
AAAACTATGTTGCCCTACATTCCACTTCCGCTAAATTGAGGCCACAATCACGGTTTATGACATTTCCACATAAAACCGGTCTGGTTTTCCACGTCTTATAAACTCCCTTATTCATAGATTTCTGGGCACGTTCCCAGCCTTTGAGACATGACGGAGCCATTGCGTCCCGTTACACTCACGTAGGACATTCTTGCATGGATACTTGTGTAACCGAGCAATGGAACTGTAACACATGGACGGAAGGCTCGGTAGATTCCCATTTGATGTTCAATGTACTAAGGCTGCATACGAAGTGCACCATCCAGACGAATAACTTCTCCGTTCAACATGGGATTCTCCACGATGGTTTGTACCAGGTGAGCATACTCGTCAGGGTTCCCCAGTCTGCTGGGGAAGGGGACTTGCTTGGCCAGGAATTCTCTTGCCTTCTCAGGAAGCCCGAGCAAGAGAGGGGTGGCAAATAGTCCTGGAGATGGAAAGTTATACAATGTATAGATCACAGTCTGGGCATTCTATAGAGTGTCTTCATAAACATACACAAGATTAAAATCTAAAAGACTGAAAATACAACAACGAACAATAAAATGCCAAGAACCTATTTACTGCAAACTACTACTAATACATGTGGCAAATTTCTCTGAATCTATCACCCTCCAGTTTATATTCATGACCTCGTGTTCTATTACATCTCTTTCGTTGAAAAATTCTAGCCAGTCACAACCCTTGATCTATGTGAAATCTGCTATCATATCCCCCCTGTCCCTTCTCTGCTCCAGGCTATACATGTTTACTTCCTCTAGCCTTCCTCTGTATGGTGTGTGACACAGGCCATGCACCATTTTAGTTGCTCTTCTTTGCACAGTCTCCAATGTATTTATGTCCTTCTGGAGATACAGCCTCCAGAACTGAAACCGGTATTCTAGGTGAGGTCGTAACAGCGAGCATTACTACTTCTCTCCTTATGCTACTAATGCCTCTCCCTATGCAACATGTCTCTTAACTCAGTGGATCTCAAACTTTTTATTTTATTTTTTCAAGCACCACTTTTCATGTTTATTTTTTTGTGACATACTTTTGCAATGATTTTAAGGTACTTTTTCTACATATGCCATTCAGGACTCAAGATATTTTAATAAGTAATTGTAAGAAATACAAGACCATTTGCTACCTCCTTACAACTCTACCTAGTTACCCTGTGTGACCACCACCAGTGGTACTAGTACCACTGTAAGAGAACCCCTGCTTTAAACTTATTAAAATGTGCCTCTTGCTCACACAATGGAGGTAGCCATTTTATGGTGCTGAAATCATATAGTAGTAATCAGTGATAGTACTAAATAACTACCTAACCACCAAACAAAGGAGGAGGGAGGCGCACAACACCCTCCATCCAGCACATGCACAGTGCGATCGCTGAGCCACATGTGCGCAGAATGGTGACCACTGTTCTACCTTACAAAGGGCAAGACTGTATAGAACAGGCGCCAGTCTGCACAACAGCTGCCCGGGTTACTCCAGTATTGGAGTCTCTTCAGAGTCTGTTCTACAACCACCTGGTCTTTACAATAGCTTAAGATCCGGCAGGGAGGCCGCTGCGCTCCTGCCGACTACCACTCATGAGACGTTGGTCCCTGTTCCGTTGAAAGGTAATAATAAAAAATGTCTGCCTCCTTGCAGATTCACTATACAAATAAAGCACAAAAGGTCATTATTATATCATTAAAAGAGACATAGAGAAATTACCGGGAGCAATGGTCACGACTCTGATCCCAAGAGGAGCCAGGTCCCGAGAGATGGGGAGAGTCATTCCGACAATGCCGCCCTTGGAGGCAGAATACGCGGCCTGTCCCACCTACAGCGCCAGAGACACAAAATAAACCAGTCATTAAACAAAACCGTGAATAAACTGTGCTATAACACTGCACATCAACAGCAAGAAAGCAAATGTAATAAACTCATAAATAAAATGATTTTTTTTTTTTAAATCATTTAATCAAAGTACTATGTTACCACGTCACACATACTCATGTTTAACGGGGTTACATATTTGTTTGATTAAATGGTTAAATATGACATGTAGGAATCAAGAATCAGGGACTGTAATGTCAACAACAGTCACGGGACCTTGACGTCACATTGTCATATGATATGAAGGTCAGCAGGCAGCAAAGTAACGCAGGAAGAAAAGATACCACATTACCAACTGTATGAGAAGAGGTAATAATAAAATAACAATAATAATAATGTAATGTAAATAATGTATAAAGAACATCACATCATATAAAATTAGAAGAGCAAATGATAGCTCTAATGCTTGGATCCACTTGGCCATATCCCCTGTATGGAGCTAAACTTCGAATTAAATTAATTTATGTAAATGATAGTAAAGAGGTTGATAGAGATCTGTTAGTCAGGAGTCTGCATAAGTCAATAGTGGTATCCTCCAGGATTGTTGATTGTAAGCTCTTGTGAGCAAGGCCCTCCATCTTCTTGTCCACCAATCACATCTCTGCATGGACATTTCAATGTTTTGTACTTTTGTCTTGCTGTCAGCTTTGTGTCATCGCTTGTACCACCCTGAATGGCGAGTTCCTGTTTACTCCATATCCATGTTATATCTATGCTTGTACAATACCTATACTGCTCTGCAGGCCCCTTGTAAACATTAATGTAATAATAGTAAAGGGTTATGAAAAAACTCAGAGATCCCCTCTCATGCTACCTCCCCTATATGTGTGGAATGTTTAATCACAAAAGTTTAAAACTGTGAACAGCTCATTTACTATTTGAATGTGGTATAACATAACAATATCATAAAGTGATTTGCAAACGTACTATATTTATTGTGCTACAGTGACCTGTATTTAAACTTTGTTTTTGGGAGAATAGCACAAATAGAGTACAGTGTACGAGGGGGTGATTCCCTGCTGGATTCATTGGAAATGATACCCCCACGTTTATGTTTATCCTGCATCCAAAAACTGATGAATAACAGCAATTTAGTCACTACACTCCATAAAAAGCTCAAAGTACATAGTATTCATGTGATAAGAGATTATTATACACAATTATGAACCCATAGTGACCTGTAAATACAATCTTCTCCTTACTACACGGGTCAATAATAACAAATATTATCAGATTAAAAGCCTGACCTGTCCGTCAAAGGCGGCAACACTGGCTGTGTTAATTATGACTCCTTTCTGCCCATCAACGTCCGCCTCATTCTTTACCATCTCTGCAGTCGCTAGACGAATCACGTTAAATGTGCCAGCGATGTTCACCTAATAGACAAGCGAAACCAAGAATAAACAAAACCAAATTTCACCTTATTTTATTCTACTTTAGAATTCAAGATTTATTTAAATTTTAAAAAAAGTGGGAGCACATATCGTTTTCACCTGATTATACAAAAAACAAGTGTCAGTGTGTATGCTCCAACAATTTTGTTTTATCATATTATCCAAAGCACATGGCATTGTTTAAATTTATCTCATAAATCTAATTTTAGACGAATTTGGGCTATTATAATGACCACGTTGGAGGTATTTATTCACATTATGTTTTAGATCTTGTCATTTTAATTCAACCTTGAAACTAACTTTTATGATCCATGGGCTGGATCCAGACCTTGTTAAGTGCATGAACTTAGTTACTCAAGGGCTAAACCATGTTGATTTCAGGGGAGTCATATTTCATCTGTTGCAAACAGTATTAGAGTTGAGAGGTGATGTTTCCTTCCCCAAGTCTAAATAACAGTGTAATAGTAACACAGGTCAGTATCATATTATCTGATTAAAAGCCTGACCTGTCCGTCAAAGGCGGCGACACTGGCTGTGTTAATTATGACTCCTTTCTGCCCATCAACGTCCGCCTCATTCTTTACCATCTCTGCAGTCGCTAAACGAATCACGTTAAATGTGCCAGCAATGTTCACCTAACAGACAAGCGAAACCAAGAATAAACAACACCAAATTTCACCTTATTTTATTCTACTTTAGAATTCAAGATTTATTTAAATTAAAAAAAAAAGTGGGAGCACAAATCATTTTCACCTGATTATACAAAAAACAAGTGTCAGTGTGTATGCTCCAACTATTTTGTTTTATCATATTATCCAAAGCACATGGCATTGTTTATATTTATCTCATAAATCTTATTTTAGATGAATTTGGGCTATTATAATGACCACGTTGGAGGTATTTATTCACATTATGTTCTAGATCTTGTCATTTTAATTCAACCTTGAAACTAACTTTTAGGATCCATGGGCCGGATTCAGAACTACGTCCGTCTTCCATAGACGGGCGTAATTCAATGAACAATAGCTACTGAGCATGCGTAGTAGCTATTGTACGTAATCTGCGTATCGTTTCGATACGTAGATTGCGTATATGCGGTCTTTTAGACTGAACACCATTGTCCTGTTCTCACCGTACTATACAGTGGAATGAACACCATGTAGCTTTATGCATGTCTGTCTAATGGTTCTGCATCTACTTCCTTCAAAAGGGACACCTTTGTGGCCACGTCTATTTAAACCTATGATGTCACGATGGTTTGAGCAGAGGATTATGGGAAAGAAAGTCACAGATATGACAGCAGTGTATACCCATGAATCAGCGTGCTCATTGGGACTTTGGTCGTTACTTATTTTGTATCGTGTTAAATTTTATATAGCGTGTAACCAGCTTAACGGAGATTTCAACATCTAAAAGATAAATAAAGGAAGCCACAGTTCTCCTCTCACATTTATGACTCTCTGGAAATCCTCCAAGCTGTGGGGCCTTTGCTTGGATTTGTTGTAGGTTTTTATAGCTACAGCAATGCCAGCACAATTCACGACAATGTTCACCCCTCCGAACTTTGAGCGGGCAACTTCCAGAGCATTCTGCACATCAGACTCGGAGGTCACCTAAGATCAATCATTAGCAGAAGGACAGAAAGGTTAATTCAACATTTATCCAAGAAAGAAATATATATTTAGTTTTTGTATGAAATTACACATTATCTCCTGTAAAATGATAAATATTGCCTCATATTTTTATAGAGTCACAATAATTTTTTAACTGATTGCTCAAATAATTTTTAAGCTAACATTTGAGGTTTATTTATACATACATCAGTAGGTGCAAATGCACACTTGTCTCCGAGAGACTGAGCAACACTGTTCCCGTCAGTGTTTGGTAAATCAAGGATTACAGCACTGGCTCCTTGTCTCACCAACCGTTCCACGGTAGCCCGGCCAAGACCTGAGGCTCCCCCGGTGACAATGCTAACCAGGCCCTGCAATAAAAGGACAAAGTTTTAAAAAGGAACACTAGACCACAGCAATACGTGAAACATACAACAGATGTATCTGTCACCTAGACATTGTGGAGCCAAGCATTTTATCAAAGCTATCAAAGGAATACAAGAGAGATTTTATGAATGCAACATCTAAAAGGATACAGCCGGCCAATTAACCAGGAACTAGTTCTGTTTCTTGTTCCTTGTCAGTTGCTTAGTTTAGTTTACAAAATAGGGTATGATTTTGCATTTCAATAAAAACCATTAAGCAAAAATAGAGAGAGGAAAACCTTTAATCAGTGGCACATACACATAAGCTTACTAGGACCATTTATCACAAATCATTTCCTTTGTATATTTTTATTTACTGTGTGCTATTTACACTGTGAAGCTGGATTATATAAAGTGGGTTAGCATTTGGAAACTAAACCATTGCTGGACATTTGAATAAGAATATGTTATGTGTTATATATATGTTTATTTAGATCTGCAGAAATTTAGACAATTCCACACGGAGGTGAGAATCAATGTGAAGTCACCGATGCATATGGAAAATAATGATTGTGGTACACTCACACACCCAACCAAAGCTCAGCTAACCTTCTAAAATAAATGGTTGTAAATAAGGTTGCAATTGCAATAATTTTATGCAAGTCTGAATCACCCCAGAGTCTTGGCTATTTACCATCCAAATGTAAATTTTATACCTACTGAAAACCTTCTGCCCTGGTTTTCCAATGTATTTCCCAATAGAAATAACTGGTTTAAACGGTGTTGAAATGCATTTACAATAAAAGCTTTAATTCAGCAAATAAATGTGCTAAAGTAAGGCAAGAGAATTATCTGCCTATATATATATATATATATAGTCAAGTACAAATCATGGAACATGCATGAACAATACAGGGTCAAGCATGTAGTTATTACACATGGTGTCGCTGTATGTAGAGGGTGCACGTGCAGTGTTTTATACTATATACACGTGTCGCAGTAGTGCCCTCACTATGACCCAGGGTCCCAGGTGACCCGTCCACAGCACCGCGTCACCTTCCCCCGCCACTATCTCACCTTCAGGCTTCTCAAATTCGCCATGTTGTTTCCAGCAGAACACTGACAGCGCGGACGCCCAATCACCAGTCAGGTAGCCAAATGAATAACCAATCGAAAAAGACAATGTCAACGGTAAGAATAACTTTTCAGCCAGTAAGAGGGCAGAGGCTTCTTCGTTAACCAATAAGAACTTCTCTGGAAAGTAGCGCTGGGCAGCCTTAAAGGGATGACAGAAGTTTGCCGACTTTAAAGGTAAATGTGTGTGAGTGGGAGACGTGCGGCTGCTGGTGACTTCTCCAGGGTCCTGAAGCCGCTGCCAGCTCCCTGCCCTATCAGTGTGACTGAGGATAACAGGAAGGGGGTGATACTGAGGATACAATAAACTTGTCATCCTTGTATACAGATATCCATATTTCTATCATCACCTCATATTTACACAATGCTTCCACATCTAGGGTTTAATCTACCTACCTATCCACCTCATATCTATCTATCTATCTATCTATCTATCTATCTATCTATCTATCTATCTCATATCTATCTCATATCTATCTATCTTGCTTAATGCTCCTAAATTTGGATTTTAGAGTACTTAAGAACCTACAGAGCCAATTATAGCTATTTGTACCTCAAGTTGATACCAACACTACAATCATCAAATATCGCCATCAGACTCTTACTTTGTAAGCTGCTTGTAATGTAAGGTATCCTCTAATTAACCCTAAATACCACATGACTGTGTTTTTACTTTTATACTATAAACCTCTTATTTTATCAATGGCACTCTCCTATCTCCATTATAGTTCCCACGTGTTATGAGCCGCCGCAATCACACGGCGGCTCAGAGCGAGTGATCCTGGCCGTCGCCTAGCAGCCAGGATCCTGGCATTCATTGGTGGCAGGGGTCTCCTCTCCCTTGCTGGTTATAGTGTTTCCTCGTTGCCACAGCTCCCTGAGCCTGTCTCATTGCCTGTCTCAGTGCCTGCTTTCTGCCTAATTACTTTTCTGTGCTTCAGCTCTCTTTATCTCCCTCCTTCTCTCTTTATCTCCCTCCTTCTCTCTTTATCTCCCTCCTTCTCTCTCTCTCTCCATCTGTGTTTTGCTTTCTTTCCTCTGCTGTGTGATTCATCCTTGGTTGCTGACATTTATTCCTCTGTTTTCCCTTACGTTCCCTTGATCCTTGCCTTTCCTGGTGGTTTGTGCTCTCTGTGCTTCTTGTGCGGGGTCCCTTCCCGTGTGCCTAAGTTGCCCCTGTTAGTTTGTTTGTCTTCACTGTCCATTGGATGTTCCCCCTTATCCACCACTGGTGGAGATCTTTCCTTCGGTGGCAGTCCTTCTGGATTCTGCTGTCCAGGAATCCTTCCTGTGTCTCCACCTCCATTCGTTCCTGGGGATTCACCATTGGGGGCCGCCACGATCCATGACCTGCAGCCAAGCCTGTCCCGACCATCAGGGACTAGAGTGAACACCTGAGGCCGGATTTACTAAGCTGCGGGAAAGGAAAAGTGAAGATGTTACCCATAGCAACCAATCAACCAAAGTGTCAGCTAGATTGGTTGCTATGGGCAACATCTCCACTTTTCCTTTCCCGCAGCTTAGTGAATCTGGCCCCTGGCCACTGGTTAGACTCTGCGTCTCAGTGAGTGTTGCCCTGACACCTTGTTAGCCACATCAATCTAACGTGATAATGGGGATCACTATTATATCTGTAACGCACCCTGCACAGTATCTCTTGAGATATCCAATGCTCTGCACATACAATTCACGTGCATATGTAATACCTTCAATTTATATGTAAAATCTGTAAAACGAGTCTTCACTGCTATTAAATCAGGGACATCACAACATTTGTTTTGGGGGGGGGACAAGAATTTACTCCTTCCCTTGGCGTCCCCCTTTCCCCTTAGCACCCTCTCTCCATTTGATGTGCCCCCCACCCTCCCATTTGTAAAACGTACCCTGCTGAAGCTTCTTCTCCTCTGCGACTTGCACTCTCTGCTCATTCAATGACGCTGACGTGACCTTGGGATGGGAGGAAGCTGCTGCTGTGGCGGAGAGGAGACGCTGGCAAAGGATTGCACAGACAGTGCCTGGCACTATCTCTGTGCAATCCTCTGTTGGCACTACCCCCTCCCCCAGAAGCCCCCCCGCTGTGGCGCTCCCTTCATATTTTGTATAACTGTATTGCAGTATATGACATCCATATTTTTAGATTCATTAGATTGATTATTGAGTGTGAAAGGAGAGATGATATTTGTTTATTATTTATCATAAGAAGTTACATATATCAAGTAAAGGTGCATACACACTATACAATTATCTGGCAGATTATCTGAAAGATCTGGCTGTTGGAATGAAAATGTGGTAATGAGAGCAACTGACAATACCATTTGCTCTCATCCATTACCAGATATTCATTCCAACTGTCAGATCTTTCAGATAATCTGCCAGATAATTGTATAGTGTGCTATCTGAATGTCTTAAGGTGCTTAAGACATTCAGATAGTAACGTCTTTATGTAGTTTCTCTTTATATAGTAATGCATAATCATCCATAGAGAGGATCTGTCTAGTGGCCTATTAGTTGTGCGGCGAATGAGGTCAGGAGGCTATTCCCTGGCAAGATCCGGTCATTCAGCGACTGGTCGTGTTGAATTGACTGTGGTAATGTGCAGTTGGATTGTTGGTGTACACTGCTTTATCCAGGTACTCCATACTAGAAAGACACAAAAAGAAACATACAATATTGACAGATATACAGAAAGACATCAGTAATAAATATTCACTGCTGGAAGACACAGTGTGAAATCCAGCTCCTGATTGGATGACTGGATAGCCCAGTCATTTCCATCAGTCATGCGGAAGTGAAGGGCCGGCCCCTTCCTCTTATCTTCTACTGTACGGAACTGGGTTCCGTGCGGTAGGAGGTACGTATCATAACATCTGATGAGCACATGCGCCAATGTTAACTAAGAGCCTGATCTGTTCTACCTAATTCTAGATCAGGCCCTTAAATATTGATTATATAGAATCTGATTGGCTGCTATCCAATGTTTTATTGACTTTTTGCCCTTTTTGCTTTCAGGGACACTGCACACCATACAAGGGAATAACCGCAGGGGGTGCAGCTGCTGCAGGATCTGGTGGAGAGGGAGGGCCCATGGAGCCACTCCCCCTGCGTTGTAACAAAGCTGTCAGAGGCTGGCAGCTTAAACCAGTGCTCGGCCCTCCATGTATGAGTATTATGCTGGTACTGCATGGAACGGGTGTCAGCTACTCACTGAGCCTTCTGCTCTCTGCTCAGCTGCTGGTTATACTGGTCCATTCTCTTCCTTATCTCCCTGCTAAACTCTTCTTGTTGTTGTTCCAAGGTCATTGCAGCACGTCCAGCCAGGATTCTCTGCAGGTCCCACTCGGTGTCTCGCTGCTTCTCCTCTTCCTTCAGCCTCTGCATAGACACATAATATTTTGAATTACTAGGCAAGTTTTCAGTGATTTACTCCCCACCTGATACCATAAACTTTCATTGAAGCAAACTAAGATGTCAGGATTTCATATGTTTCCACTCAATTCTAATTTATATCACGCTAGATCTTATGACATTTAAATGGACTCTTTGGCCCAGATCCAGACCCTTTGCGCGCGTAGCGGGGTCTGTCCGTAGTGGCCCCTTACTACACTCCCAGCTGTCGGTAGTAAATCTGGACACTTACGTCTTCAGATTCCTACCTTAAGTTTTACGACTAGGTCTGCAGGTGGTACGACCGCAAATGGAGCTTCCTCGCCCCCGAACCCTCAATTACGTGGCTATCCCCGCCTGTATGGCAGAGATACGACCATCATAAATGAACGGTCTCCCCCATCTTCGTGCTTACTGTCGTACGTAACTTTACATACGTCAGTAAATATGCACGCAGAACATCTGGGGCTCGCGTGCACAGATGTTCCGAGGCAGGGGGCTTACGCAAATGACTTAAGTCCCCTGTCGTATTTGAGTCAGGATCTGAGCCTTTGTCAGTTAAAGTGTATACTTTGTATGTCATAGTGCACATTACAGTAGAAGAGATGTTGGGCCTGATTCAGAGGCTGAAAATAAGAACTTAAAGTTACACCTGGGCAAAACCATGTTGATTTCAGGGGGAGTCAAGTTCATTTTATTCTATGCATGCAGGGAGAATGCTTTGCTTTTACTTATTGCACACAGATACCTGATCAGCTTCACTTTTAAATTGCTAATTAGACTTGAGCTGAGAAACATCACCTTTTAACTATCAACATGGTTTAGCCCAGGTGTAACTTTAAGTTCTTATTTTCAATCTCTGAATCAGGGCCGTTATTATCAGCTGAGATAAGGGGCTAGGGGCTGTCTGAAAGGAAGAGTTCCAGATGAATTAGGACATATTGGAGTCGATTCAAAGCTAGGAGCAAATCTGCCCCTTGTATAATCCATGTTGAAATGTAAGGGTCAAATTTAAAATGCGCTGACAGAATTAGAGTTGAGAGGTGATGCTTTTAACTCTAAATGACAGTTGTTTGGTATGTGTGTGTTATAAGAAAAAGCTAAGTACTAAGTAAATGATAAAAGTAATTTGCACCCCCTTGGGGAAGATCCAGAGCCACGTACGCGAGCGATTTTACGCTAGCCGCTGACGTAAAAATCGCCCGCTAGTATTTACTGCGCATGTGCGCGGCAGATGTTACGGTACATAACTCATAGCGTACGAGCCAGTCATGTATCAACAGCGTAACTACGACCATACCAACCATACGATACCCGTAATTACGCTTCGGAGGCGGAGTGAGGCATTTAAATCATACAGTATAGGTGTGCTTAGGCAGCTACGTACGTGAAGCCTGTACGTATTTCAGTACTCTCGCAACGTAAAGTTAAGGCAGGGCTTGGCAAACGTAAAATGGGCAAAGGACGTACGAGCGAGGGGATTGCATAGTAAATACGCTACGTCTTGAAACGTTATGGAAACGTAGCTATGGATCTGGCCCATTGATTGCATTGACTGCATATCAAACACTTTAATCTCTGGAGATAATCCCAGGCGATTGCGCTACCTGTTTCTCCTGGCATTGTTCCTCTTGAGCATCTAAGATGGCTTTGAGCTGCTCCGGGCTCATGCCTTTCCAACGATCCGGCACAACACGGTGCGTCCCGAAGGAGCTGACTGCCACCGCAGGGTTCTCCGTCAAGATGTCTCCTGTCAGGTGGTTGTAGATCTCGGCATAGTTGTTATCTTCCTCTTGTTGTTTCTCCAGCCTCCTGCGCTCTGCGGCCTCCATAGCCTAGACCAGAATAAATCACTGGGGTCAGAGCTTTAAAAAAAAAAAAACAGAACAACAAAACACCTCTGTTCCCAAGATACAGCCAGGACACTATGGAAGACTCACCAGGGCTTGGTTGAAATTATAGGTGGCCATGTCTAGCGCCTTCCTACACTCTTCTTCCATCTTGTTCAGATGTTGGGCTCTTTCATCCAGCTCCACCCTCTTCTTGTCATATAAATGATCTGTTTTGTTGGAGAGGTGGAGTCAGAAGGCGTTAACAGATAGCAACTAAAGGATTGGCCTAGAGCTTTAAAAGAGAAAAAGTGATGTTGCCCATAGCAACCAATCACACTCCAGCTATCATTTTTGTAGCACGTTCAAGAAAATGTTAGTTAGAAGCTTGCTGCAATTGGCAACATTTTCTCTTTAGAAGCTTTGTTAAATAGCATGTTGTCTAGAACAGACAGCGATATATAGAAAGCGGCCACATTCTTCACGTGTGCATGTGAACAATACCGACTTACAGCACGGATCAGAATACTTGAGATCCAGTTGCAAGTTCCATGCTAGAAGTAGTTCAAGCGGCAGGGCGGCATTCTTAAATCATGTCCGCCTGGTGGGAGGGGGGGCATATTTTCTGGTACATTAAGGGCCAGATTTACTAAGCTGCGGGTTTGGAAAAGTGTAGATGTTGCCCATAGCAAACAATCAGATTCTAGCTGACATTCTCTAGCATGTAATAGAAAAGTGAGAGCTAGAATCTGATTGGTCGCCATGGGCAACATCTCCACTTTTCCAAGCCCACAGCTTAATAAATCTGGCCCTAAGTCTTTACACATGATCCTCATTTACGCAGAGATCCCATTTTCCGTGGGGACGCTGCTTAGATATTAAGGTAGGGTCCTGCTGGCGGAAAGCCTTTAGTGCGTGGGGAGTGGTCTCCCCCCCGCACTTATGGAAATTAGGATCGCATGGCAACCCAATAGCGGGCCTCCGCTGACGCTGCGTGTCGGGTTCCTAAATCAGGATCCAGACTTTTAATGTTTAATCTCTTTGAAGAAGTTTCATTAAAGCTACTGCTATTCCCTAGGTTTATTTCATCAGTCCCACAGGTTCACCCCTCAGAAGATGATCTTACGATGGCCTCGATCTATAGTTTATCTAAAATAATCTGTCAGAACACCACTGGAGGCGTATCCAGCAGATGTGTGTATTGGGCACATGAACAGCCAGAGGCGGAACTACCATTGGTGCAACAGGTGCAGCAGCACCTCATACAAGGGCCCACAGCCGTCGTCAATGCACCATCGAAGCTCCCCACTGGGTTACCTGGGATATCATCGGGGCCAAAGCATATTTTTTGCACCTGGGCTCACAACTCGCTAGTTCCGCCTCAGCTGCCCATTATCTGTTACTCCACAAGGTTAAACTAACTACAAGGCAAAAGAAGTGGCCACCCAAAACAGGACCCATATGGAACGTCTATAAAGGCTAAAGAGAAGGGAGATTAAATGCAATCAGTTTTGTACATAATATTCCTCATTTACCTGCATATTTCTGCTGTGCTTCATTCCTCTTCCTCTCTTCATTCTGCTCCGAGAGCCACTTCTTGGACAATTCTGTCTGTAGCTTCTTCCGTTCCCTTTCACTCAGGTCTTCTCCAGCAAATTTTTGCAAGCTGGCAGGCCCACATCTGGGGTCCTCGTCGCTCACTCTAGCGGGCCTGTCCTTCTTTAGCGCATCCGGGTCATACAATTCAAATTCCCTTCGGTCCTCAGGCCGCTGGTGCTGTGCACTGAAGCTATGCACAGCCTGGGTTAGGTCTCGAGCTAACTGCTGCTCTTTTTGCTCCAGCATCAGAGCAATTTTATCATATTGTTGCCTGTCTGCATCTGTAAAGTCATAATGAGGTTATATTTGCAGGGAGCAGTTTTATTATTTCAAATAATATAAATACATATTTACTACGTAATTTATTAGAAAAAAAGTCTAAATCTGCTTAAAAAAAATAAATAGTTTTTTTTAAATTTTCCAAGTTTTGTTGTAGTAAAAGTTAATCACAGATAGGATGTAAATTGATTGATATTTTCCTTTCAGAGCGCCTTTCCACCAAAATTTAGACTTTACGGACGCCTATACTTCAGTATGTGCTGTTAAACTGGTTCATACGTTTTTTTTTTTCAATATATACTTGTACAATCATGGAATCATGTACAGCACGTATGTAATTCCCATGTCTGGAAGGTTGCGCACAACGATGCCGTAATGGTTGACGTACGTAGCGGACGTTGCTTACTCTGGCTGTCCCCCCTTTTACGACAGCCGTATCTCCGCCGTGAAGGCGGAGATCGACATGCAAATGAGGGGGTGGGGCGGGGGAAGCCCCATAAGTGTCCAGATTTACTACCTTTAGCGGGGAGTGCAGGGGGCGTGCACTTCCCGCTATGTCAATGCGCCCATAAGGCACAAGTAGGTCAGGATATGGCCCATATATCCTTAAAACTAGGATTATTAGTGGGACCTCTGAATTATATAAGACTTTTACAAAAGCATTTTTGTCATATGTTTTCATGCAATAACACTGAAAAGTGATTTCTCTATCTTTAGTAAATAAGTGAACTCTTGGAACATAGAAACAATGTAAAAAGACAGGAATATATACCATAAGCCTCGTCCCGAGCTTTCTCAATCCTTTCCAGTGTCTTTCTTTCTTCTGCCTGTCTCTCCAGTGTGGCCACATCGACCTACATAAAGAAGGGTGACCCTGATTACTGACATACATAGGAGAGCAGTAGCTGTGGAATCCATGCTGTGTTATTCAATACAGACATACCCCGATCGTCCGATATTTGGCATTGAATATCCGGCTTTGCCTTTGTTGCTCTTGGTTCCTTCTCCTTTCAATTGCAGCAGCTTCCTTTACGTCTATAGGCAGGTCTAACTTATACATGGCTGCAGAGACACATACAAGACATATACAACTGTAAAATCCAATATAGTAACAAAGAATCAGACCAGGATTATCTGTTGCTTTCAATTAGATTGCACACACACATCTGTACTAGCCAATCAGAGCGCATTCCAACACATCCCAACTTATATAGGGCCTGATTCAGATTTAAGAAGGAGCTTGAAATGAAGAGAGGAAAGTTACTCCTGGGTAAAACCATGTTGATTTCAGGGGGAGTCAAGTTAATTGTATTCTTTGCATGCAGGAATATATCTTTGAATTGTTTACTGCACACAGATACTGACCAGCTTTACTATCACACTGTTATTACACTGTTATTTAGACTTGGGCTGGGAAATATCACCTCTCAACACTAGTACTGTTTGCAACAGATGAAATTTGACTCCCCTGCAATCAACATGGTGTAGCCCAGGTGTGACTTTAAGTTCTTATTTTAAGAAGATTCTTAAGTGTGAATCAGGTCCTCAATTTCAAGCTCCTTCTTAAGTCTGAATCAGGCCCATTAACCCTTTCTACTGAGGCTGGGGAGCTGCAATGCGGTACACTGTAGGTGTTCACTTTTAATCTAACCCAATCTGTAAATTTCTGCATGCTTTAATCGAAATACTTACTGTCGGAGGCCTGTCCGTGCAATAAATGATCTTAATAAAGTTTGAAACAATCATAATTCAAAGGCAATCCAAGTTGTAATACTCAGAATGTCACCATATCCAATATAACATTACTAAAGAGGTGAGATTTTCTTATCAGCCTATGGAAGCATGACCTTGTATCCCTTTCCATGGGCACCTTAGGAATAGATATCTACCATGATCATTAAAGCTGTATGCCTACATATGTATGCCTGTTTCATTGGCTCTTTCCTTACAACTATACCATACTGACTATTGGTGACTGATAATTCATCTACTCTTTAGTAGCCAAAAACATTTTCCTTACCAGACTAAACCATGTATTGTTGCATATAGGTAAATATGAGAATATTAAGTTGTGCAGACCTTCATTATAGTTTATGATGATGATGATGATGATGATTATTATTATTATTATCATTATTAAAATAATAATAATCATTATAATAATAATATTAACAGATAACAAAAAAATTCAATATCACAGGCAAGGTTTTTATAAAATTATGTTATATTTCATTCATCAATATACTCTATACATCTTTTCATTCCTTTCATTCTTAATTAGAAATCAATGAATGTCAGTGGCTATATACTGGAAATATACAATAAACTTACATATAAAGTATATATCTAAGAAGTTAAACAGAAGTAATAAAGAGGTCGCTGATTTATACTTTAGTTTATATAGTGCAAAAGTATAGACACAGACCTGTTATCCCAGAGATCTACCAGTAACAACATGGGTCGCCATAGAAACGGGCTATACCATTACTTGCAAATCCAAGAAAGCCAGCACTTTGGGGAAGGGTAGACCAATAAGCATTACTTATTCCTTTATTCACAGTGTTACTGCTATAATGTTTATATACACCACACAAAAGCCTATTAATGTTTTAAAAGTGAATGTTCTTAAACATGTAACTCTATTAGCTCAGTATAAGGAGAATAAGTGTATTTGGTCA
>WWET01002763.1:94972-120209 GCA_011038615.1 Limnodynastes dumerilii | reverse complement strand
AAGCTTGGCAGATCAGGGAGGAGGGGATAGAGTGCAGTGAGAGGTTGAGAGGGAGCCACCAGGTAGGGATGAGGTAAAAGGGTAGCAGAGGGGGACAAGAGGGAACGAAGTGAGGGGGGAGTGATGGAGGAGGGAAAAACACTAGGATGGGGGCCCTGCTCACATGAGCTAACGCACTAACTGGGAGGCATGAACTTACAGAAGAGATAATGAGGGGGAAGGAAGTGAACTGCTGGTGTGAGCGGAGGAGAGGGGGAAGGAAGGAAAAAAAGGGATATTTGTAGGATGCAGTGAGGATGTTAAGTGGAAGAGGGGTAGGCTAGCCCAAACAGGTGCGTTTTGAGTGAACGCTTGAAGACCTGCAATGTGGGCGATAGTCTAACTGAGGAAGGGAGGTCATTCCAGTGCAGAGGTGCAGCACGGGAGAAGTCCTGGATACGGGCGTGAGATGTGGTGATCAGTAAAGAAGTCAGACAACGCTGGTTAGCAGAACGGAGAGGGCGGAAAGGGGTGTGCATGCTGATGAGGGAAGAGAGGTAGGGAACAGTGGATGAGGAGATGGCCTTAAAGGTGAGGGTAAGGAGTTTAACGAGAGGTCTGAAGCGGACAGGAAGCCAGTGGAGGGTTTGACGTAAAGGAGAGGCCAAGCCACAGTACAAGTTTTAAGTAAGTGTCCCTTTAAATTGCGAATGGTCCTATCATGTATAAAACCTCTGTACAATACAATGAATGTTTAATGCTCTGCATATGTTCTTCTTATCTGGGTTTAGTATGTTATCTGCTGAGACAGAGCATTTCAAATGCAAATATAATAATGTGTATATATATATATATATATATATATATATATATTCAATGTGCGCACACGTCAATAATCAAGATATATATTATGCAATATTGGGTGCCAGACTCCTATAATGTAACAATTGAAACACTATGTTGTCACAACAACCCAAGTCAGCACACCAGAAAAAAATGCAACTACAAAATCTTTCATAATAAAAATATTATGTGTTACTGTAAAAATAGGGAATATTGACACTATGGTCCTGATCCAGACGTACGCTCAGGTTACGCTTTTGTAATTACTATGCACTCCCCTAGGCACTCCCCTCAGTCCTACGCTGATGAGTCTAGGCTCATAAGTACGTTCAGAGTTTCTGGTCGTAACATATGTCGTGCGCGTGCGCAGAACATGGAAAACAGCTTTCGTTTTTACGATTACAGTGAGCAAGTACTGGATCAGGCCCTATAACACTATAACAACTTCACGCAAGACGAGATCATATAAATCCAAAAAAAGTGCAAAATAAGTCAATTAAAAAATGGCTCAAAAAAAGTTTTTAAAAAAAGTGCAAAACAGCATTAGTAGCATATATATGCATCAGTGAGACTGTCCAGGATTGTTTCTATCTCCATAGACTTCCTATGCTGCTAATGCTATTTTGCACTCTCCCCCCTTTTTTTAATCCATTTTTTAATGTACTTATTTAGTATTTTTTTTGGATTAATATGATCTCATGTCTTGCGGAAAGTTGTTCAGTGCAAATATTCAGTATTTTTTTTACTTTATATGATTCTGGCAGCCAATATTGCGTGCATTATATATATCTATATTATTGATTATGTCTCTCATGGGAGTGTTAAAAAAAAAATATATATATGTATCAGATAGGGATATATATATACTGTATGTGTGTGTGTGTTGGGTTTGTTTTTGGGCTTTAGGATTGGGTTGGGTTTGTTTTGGGCTTGATTTTAACGCCTCAGTAGCTTGTTTTATGTTTCAGAGTTGGCAACGCGTCAGGCCTGTTTGCTATTGTACGAGCGGAATCAATCGTATATCAAGGTAGTAAATAAGGATGAGTGTAGAGCTGAGCGAAGAGCAGCTGCAGGAGGTATACGCCTGGATAGACCAGGTCCCCCTGAGCCGCGCCAAGAGGAACATCACCCGGGACTTCAGTGATGGGGTGCTGGTGGCAGAGGTCATCAAGCATTTCATGCCCAAGATGGTGGAACTGCACAACTACGTCCCAGCCAGCTCCTCCCAGCAAAAGCTCGGCAACTGGAGGACCCTGAACCGCAAAGTGTTCTCCAAGCTCAGCTTCCACATGCAGGAGGAGCTGGTGCGCAGGGTGATCACTAATACCCCTGGGGTGATCGAGTCTGTGCTATACACCCTGAAACAGAAGATCAATGACAGGAGCCAGAGAGAGAGGGCCACCCAGCCAGGCCCGGAGTACTACAGCACCAGCATGGATGGGCCTGGGGCTGGCACTTTGCCCCCCTATGGAAAACAGTACACCTATGCTGGCACCACAGACCAGACCCATGCCACCAGGCAGGAGGGCAGATCTCACCCCTATGCCCACCTGGAACCAGGCTTACGCCTGTTGCTGGAGGAAAAGGACCAGGAACTGCTGGCCCTCAAGGAAACCGTCCAGATCCTGCAAATGAAGGTCCAGCGCCTGGAGCACCTGGTGCAGCTGAAGGACCTGAGGATAGAGGATCTAACCAGGCACCTAAAAAAGTGACATTTCAAACACTAAGGGCCAGATTTACTAAGCTGCAGGTTTGGAAAAATGGAGATGTTGCCCATAGAAACCAATCGGATTCTAGCTGACATTCTCTAGTATGTAACAGGAAAGTGAGAGCTAGAATCTGATTGGTTGCTATGGGCAACATCTCCACTTATCCAAACCCGCAGCTTAGTAAATCTGGCCCTAAAGGTTCAATGAAATTCACAAGTGTCCTATCAGGATCAGCAGAATGTTGCTGGCACTGTACAATCTGCCTATCATAGTCTATATGGATGCATAGCTATTATAATACCCCCCATTCAAATCTGTAGATATATTGTAGATAATTTGTAAAATACATTTTTTTTATGTAACATACCTGTAGCATTCATTAAGCAGTATTATTTTTTAATAATATACTTTATTACTTCTGTGAATATGTGTTCATTAAAGTCATTTCTTTTGTAGACCTTAGTAAAAGAGAGCACTAATGGGGAGGATTTAGACAAGGCCCGGCCAACCTGTGGTTCTCCAGATCTACGAGTCCCAGCATGCTTTGACTGCAATGACGGAGCTGATACTGATTTTGTCTTCAGAATGTATAGGGGTTTACATAGAAAGTGATTACATAGAAAGTGACGGCAGATAAGAGCCACATGGCCCATCCAGGTTGCTCATAATCACATTTTATTTAATGTGTGACTATTATAATATGCAACAAATCCATCCCCTGTGAAAAGAGAGACTGAGGACAGATGCATTGGATTGATATGGAGATAGCTGCAGATGGTTACGTAGTCTGTGTGCAGACTGTATTAAAAACGTCCAGGTACCCAACCTAAGGCTTTCCGATGGAATGTGGGTCCCCGATACGAACTGGCTTGGATATCGATCAAGGCCGGACTGGGACTAAAATACAGCCCTGGCATTTAAAGTCCACAGGCCCACCTGCTGTAGAGCTCATGCAACATATTGTCGCACACTGACAGCAAAATGCATAAAACCATACTATTTAATTAAAAAACGACAACACCATTAATACAGACTATATACGTTATTTTATTCATATATATCTATTATAGTTTTTGCAGGCAGCATAAGGTTAACGTTATGCTAAGGGGCAGGTTGGCACAATTTGGCATGGGGTATAAGCCCTGATTGTTCATGTGGTCACATCATTTAGCAACTGATGCGGCTACACGAGTCAGGGATACTTTCCTCTCTTAGGGTCGTATTCAGAGATTCGATTTCACGGCTAGTTACGTGCGTATTTTTAGGATCGCACCAACTGCACATGTGTAGTAACTTTATTTAAGTAGTTAATGTAGACTATACAAGCAGAAGTGCCTTAGTGGATGGACCTGTGAATCGCACGTTGGTACATACGGAGGGATATGCGACGCAAAATGCGCACGGGAAAATGTAAATAAAAATGGGCAAGGGGGGGCCTGATGGGAGATATTGGGAGCTGGATACACATGATGGGAGGATACTGGGGAGGCTGGAGAGACATGATGGGGGACACTGCGGAGGCTGAAGACATGATGGGGATACTAGGTGCTGGATACACATGATGGGGGATACTGGATGCTGGATACACATGATGTGGGATACTGGGGAGGCTGGAGAGACATGATGGGGGATACTGGATGCTGGATACACATGATGGGGGATACTGGATGCTGGATACACATGATGGGGGATACTGGATGCTAGATACACATGATGGGGGATACTGGGGAGGCTGGAGAGACATGATGGGGAATACTGGGTGCCTAAGGTCACGTCAGCGTCATAGTTCTGCAGAGCGTGCGCCGCGGAGGACACAGCTGGAGGAGAGGCAGCAAAGGTAAGGTTTTTTTTAAGGGGCAATATGGCTGAATGGTCACCAAGAGGGGGGGCAATAAGGGTAAATAGACACAGAAGGAAGGGTGGGAAAACCGGGAAAGCTTGAGATACATGATGGTGATACTGGTGTCTGGAGACATATGATAAGAATACGGGGGAGATTGGAAACATGATAAAGATATGGGGGAGGCTGGAGACACATGATGGGGATACTGGGGAGCTGGAGACACATGATAAGGATACTGGGGAGGCTGAAGACACATGATGGGAATGCTGGGGGACTGGAGACACATGATGGGTATACTGAAGGCTTGAGAGACATGATGGGAATACTGGGGGTCTGGAGACCCATGAGGAGGATACTGGGGAGGCTGGAGAGACATGATGGGGAATACTGGGTGCCTAAGGTCACGTCAGCGTCATAGTGCTGCAGAGCGTGCGCCGCGGAGGACACAGCTGGAGGAGAGGCAGCAAAGGTAAGGTTTTTTTTAAGGGGCAATAAGGCTGAATGGTCACCAAGAGGGGGGGGCAATAAGGGTAAATGGACACAGAAGGAAGGGGCACAAAGGTTGTTGGACAAACGGAAGGAAGGGGTCAATAAGGCTGGCTGGACACAAATAAAGAGGGGGGCCATAAGGTTGCCTGGACACAGGAGGAGGGGGCATTAAGGCTGAATAAACACAGAAGGAGAGGCAGTAAGAATGGGTGGCAATAAGATTGTTTGGATACAGAGAGGGGGCAATAAGACTGGTTGGACACAGAAGGAAGGGGCAATAAGGTTGGTTGAAAATGCAGAAAGAGGGTATAAAGCTGACTGGACACAGAAGGAGGGGCAATAAAGCTGGTTGGACAAACAGGAGGTAAATATAAGGGTGACTGGGCACAGAAGTTAATATGAAGCAGGGGCCCCCCCACGATTTAGTTGCCCAGGGGCCCCCACAGACCTTAATCTGGCCCTGGAGTGCATAGATGTTACGCTGTGTGTTAGTACGCACAGCACAACATCTTAACTCTGGATCAGGCCCATTGTTCCTTGTGTAGTATAGATGGGCTGGGTCGGCGCAATGCTAAGCGCCATCAGTCATAGAGTTGATTAAGAGAACGACACAACCAATGACACGAATGCTGAAAGGATCTAAGGGTAATCCCTTCCCTGTGCACTCTGGGTACTAACGCCCCTTCTTCCCTCACCCAGTGTCATTATTGTCCGCTTCTCATGCACACCGACTCCAGTTCCGTATTGTCCATGCCCGGTGCCCCCTTTGTGCTGTATATTGTATTTGTGACACTAAAGTTGCGTGTTGTAACCCTGACTGGGAAATAAAGACAGGCTGGAACAAAGTGTATCTGTGTATTTTGTGACCTCGGAAACCATCATCATTTATTCCAATTAAGTCCTTCATAGACACAATTGTCTCGAGGCACAAATCTGGGGAAGGGAACTGAAAAATATCTGCTGCTTTGAAGGTCCCAATGAGCACAGTGGCCTCCATCATCCATAAATGGAAGAAGATTGGAACCACCAGGACTCTTCCTAGAGCTGGCCGGCCATCTAACTGAGCGATCGGGGTAGAAGGGCCCTAGTCAGGGAGGTGATCAAGAACCCGATGGTCACTCTGTCAGAGCTACAGCATTCCTGTGTGGGGAGAGAAGAGCCTTCCAGAAGGACAACCATCTCTGCAGCAATCCACCAATCAGGCCAGACGGAAGCCACTCCTTAGTAAAAAGCACATGGCAGCCCGCCTGGAGTTTGCCAAAATGCATTTGAAGGACTCTCAGACCATGAGAAACAAAACTCTCTGCTCTGATGAGACACAGATTGAACTCTTTGGCATGAATGCCAGGCGTTATTTTTGGAGGAAACCAGGCACCGCTCATCACCAGGCCTATACCATCCCTACAGTGAAGCATGGTGGAGGCAGCATCATGCTGTGGGGATGTTTTTCAGCGGAAGGAGCTGGGAGACTAGTCAGGATAGAGGGAAAGATGAATGCAGCAATGTACAGAGACATCCTGGATGAAAACCTGTTCCACAGCGTTCTTGAGCTCAGACTATGGCAATGGTTCATCTTTCAGCAGAACCACAACCCTAAGCACACAGCCAAGATATCAAAGGAGTGGCTTCAGGACAACTCTGTGAATGTCTTTGAGTGGCCCAGCCAGAGCCCAGACTTGAATCCTATTGAACATCTCTGGAGAGATCTGAAAATGGCTGCACACCGACGCTTCCCATACAATCTGATGCAGCTTGAGAGGTGCTGCAAAGAGGAATGAGCCAAACTGCCCAAAGATAGGTGTGCCAAGCTCGTGGCATCATATTCAAAAAGACTTGAGGCTGTAACTGTTGTCAAAGGTGATCAACAAGTATTGAGCAAAGGCTGTGAATAATTATGTACATGTGATTTCTTGTTTTTTTTTTAAAACATACGCATAGTAACATACATGCGCAAGTACACACGTAGAGATAAGGATGCCCTATAAATCGCCGAAAACCCGTCCATGTGAGTGGAGATCAAGGGTGTTCCCTTGCTACGTGCGTGCGTAAAAACACGTACTTAGTACACGCGCATCTTTGAATCCGGTCCAATAATAATAATAATAATAATAATAATAATTGAAAAAAACTATTTGACACTAGAGGACCCAGTATTTTAAACTGCTATTGTAATCAGTTGTACTCGTGGTTGCAAAAGCATTCTGAAGCTTGCAGAATTACAAATGCCGGCATGTTCTTCCATTCAGGCCACTGGTATCTATAGTGTCATGTACAAATTCACAGTAAAAACAAAACTTAGACACCATAAACAAAATCTTTTATAAAAACGAGCAGTAAGTTGATAAACATTTATGACATACACAATTGGACAGTGAAACTAAATGATTTTATTAAGCAATTGCATTAAGATACAATGGAGGAATAATACAACTTAGTATTACTAAGATACGTTTCACTGGATAATAAATAAATCACCCTGCAATACTAATGAATGTTTTACCACTTCTTCTTCTTAGCCAGCAGGGGTCGCCAATGTTACATTACTGAAAACGACGAGTCCTCCACGTTCATGACATAAGAGGTCTTTCTACATCGAACTAGTGCTCTCTATGGTGAGTGAAACCTGTTGCCAACATTTATGATGGCGGCGCCAGCTCTACACTTGTATCCTTTCACATGTCTCGATGAAAAAGGGGTTTGTGCATGATGGTGATGACAGAAATGTGTGCTGGGTGTCTTCTACTGAATATAAGTTTCTCTCATTCGCTTTGTAGCTCTTGTTGGTTGTTGTTTTGTGTATTCAGTCTATTGCAATAATGTTTCCATTCATGTATGTCTAATAAGTAAAAATGCAGTGATATTTCTTAGACTGTTACTAATATGGCAATATGGATCAGGCTGTTAGCTGTACAGTAACCTAAAATATGGATCATCCTTCTCAATACATTGTTTAATGTGTTCCACCTACATTTGAAAAGCAACTTAACAGAAAAGACTGCTGGTGTTTAAACCTGCCCCTGTTATTAGCATCATGTGCAGCTTTATGAACTTTAATGGGGGGGAACTTTTGTGTGTTATACTGAGAAATTCACTTAATGTAGCACAGTGAGGATAAACAGACAGCCCTCGTGCCTGGTTCTGCAATGATGCCCATGTTTGTTATAGCTTGTAACACTTGAGTAAGATGCCTCATGTTATGGTATTGCATAGTGGTGTCATTGGTTAAGTGTATTGCTACAACTGATTAAGAATACTCTGAATGCAGCTACTTAGATGGTCAGTAAAATACTGTTTTATGTTGCCCATCACATATATAGGAAATGCATGTGTTTGCTAGATCTGTGTGTTAGATCTTGGAAGACTTTTATTTCTGATTGTGACTCTGATTATAGGGGTTCTCCTCTCTACCTCTCCACCCAATAGATACAATTGTTTCCAGGTTGCAGTCCCTGCAACGAAGACTCCTTTCAGAAATAGAGACAGCTGAAAGTTACTTTTCGTCTGTCTCTATTTCTAATAGGGGCCTGTTTTATAATATTTTTTTTTTTTTATGAATGGTTGAGTGTGCCGATCGGCATACTCACCCATTCATTTTCGCAGAGAGCGGACGCTGACAGCTCCGGAGAGGTGAGTAACCTCTCCAGGGACTTTTAGTGTTAGGAAATGGGGGGAGGTCTTAGGGTCAGGCTGTGGAGAAGGGAGAGTTAGGGTCAGGCTGTGGGGAAGGGAGGGTTAGGGTTAGAATTAGGGGAAGGGTTGGGATAGTTTTCAGCCTTACCTCTTCGAGGCATAAACAGTCGATATCCCATCCGGAACAACCCTATTGAAATAGGACCGTTCTTAGCAGGGGACCCATGACCTTCATATGACTGGCACATGTATGAGTAGCCATGTCCAATCTCTAATAGCTTTCATTTCCTTACTAATCTAAGTATTGGGGGTCTCTGGAGACCAAGGCAAGGTTTTTACAACAATGAGAGAGGCTGAAAAACACAATGGTGAATCCTGCTGCCAGTTGTGCCCTCTCTCCAAATCCAGTGAAGGATTATGGGAAGTTTGTCTTGAACGTGGTGAACATACGTTATTTTAGAAACTCAGATTGAATTGTTTTGAAATTGCCTTAAATAATTTCCTGTCTTTTGATGATTTCATTTAGATATAAAATCAATTTATTTTAACATTCAGTTAGTGTGTAATTTTACTATCCTAACAAAGATATTCCTCACATTTCCATGACCACTATACAGTCAGCTTGACGTGCCTTTCCCCTGCTCCAGAGAGGCCCAAATCGCTCATAACACGCTAAGCCCTGACGCCGAGCCCAGGAAAGGAGGTGTAAGCAAGACGCTGAGTCTCAAAGATAATGTTCTCCATGTGTAAGTGTGACTCTGGTATAGAAATGTATGGGCATTTCACTATAATTGTGAAATCTTCACTGATAAAATTCTGGTGACTTTAGTACAAAAATTTAAGTTATCGGCAGGTGTATGGGCAAATGCCATTTTATTTTTAGGGACGATAAAAGTAGATGATAAATCTGACGTTTTAATTATATTTTCTGAGGATTAGTGGGTGAAAATAGCGGGTGTAGTGTGTGGAGCCGATATCGTTTGGGACTCTAGAGGAAAAATCGTGAGATTTTCTGGTATTTTTATGCTATTTTCGATAATGGCTTGCTTTAGAAGCAAAAAAAAAAAAAAGCAAATCTGCGTCCTGTCTTGGTTGGAGCAAAGAGAGTATTGTGGGACTTGTCCATCTGATTGGGAGAAATGTCAGTCCTCAAGTACTTTTATATCCATATTTCTTGTGTAATTTGTTTAATTCACTTGGTTAAATTTTTCTTTTGTATGACATTCGTTAATATTTTCACTGTTTGTACACACCTCTTACTAACTGTGCACCTAGATATAGCCTAAAGTGAGGTCTTACTAACTGTGCACCAAGATATAGCCTACAGTGAGGTCTTACACACTGTGCACCTAGATATAGCCTACAGTGAGGTCTAATTAGAATGATGGTCCAGAGTACACAGATAGCTTTGGATTGTGGGGGCTGGCAGTCCTGGAAATCATCAGTTTATTTAGAACTAGGAGTATTCCTGTATCTTTGCGTTCAGTGTTCTCAGCAGCCACATTCTCATGGATGTTGGTTCAGTTGACTTGATGCCCTTTAAATGTTTCTCTAATCCCAGTGTGATATGTTATTTTTCTAGACATTGGCAAGCAGATGAGGCTCGCATCCTCCGCGTGTCTGTCAGCTCTTTCCTGGAGCACCTGTCGCTTGTAGTACAGACCATGCACAGATTCGGACCTGCGGTAACGGACTCCTGACACCTCTACAGAGATCAAGCCTTGTCATGGGTAGAGAATAGCACAGAGAATCCATATAGTTGTATTGGTTCTATGTAACTAGACCACAAACTGCTGAGCAATTGTTTTCTTTGGTATATTTTATATAAAATACATTTCTTATAGATACGGTCTCTGTCTGGTATTATTTGATCTTTATATTTGAATGTCACCATATTAATGCAGGGATCACTATCAGATCCTGTCTTATATTGTGCCGGAGACTCCTGTTCCATATCAGCCAATGTTCATTGGCCACACATGGCTAGACTGACCTTCACTTCTAAAGAGGCCCAATTGGTACTTTATTGCTAAAGTAAGTAGCAGGCCTGTGCTTGGTGACATGGCAGATGCATTTCTCCTGGCCAAGTGTCCTTACAAAATGGCTGCCATAAGATGCCTCTCCCTTCCATATATCGGTTTGTGCGTCTATCTCTAGTATGTCCACCCGGACCTCAGATTTGTGATTTGATATAAAATTGCTTAAAGGTTTTTTTTTTTTCTATTAAAGCAATTTGATTGGCTACAAAATGAAACCCAATAGAAATTCTCTCCACCCCCGTGGTGCTTATGTGCAGCTGATATACTTCTGTCACCAGTGCTTATTAAATAGTATCTATACCCATATGTGCCATTACAATATATCAGGGATGAACGTCATATGGCCCTCAGTTCCTTTCTGCGTTGATGTCCAATTTGTTACAGCTTGTAACACTTATTCACAATATCTGGTATTATACAGACATCTCTTACTTATGATGGAAAGGTACTAAGGTTAAAGTGGATCTGTCTTCCCATTACTGCTGGGACTTGTTCCAAGGATGTGTCCAGCAGAACTGCTTGACGCGTTTCAGGTTGATGCATCAAGTGGTTCTCCTGGACACATCCTTGGAACGAGTTCCAGCCAGCGCAGATTTCGGCTTCCTCCTGCCATCTAGGCTCATCTCTACATCCACCTTAAAGCTTCTCGGACAGTCCCTTGATTACATCTTGCTGCTGGGTATGGAATACTTTTTTTCTGTGCTTTTCACAATATAGCAAGCAATCATGTTATAGTGGTATTTGTGTGTGTGTAGTATACTGTAATTACTTGAAGCTTTCAAAATTCATCCAAAACCATCAGATGAACAGGTCTAAATAGATAGACCAATTTGCGTAAAGGGTTTCATTTGAAAACTATAATGTAATCTAGTAGGATGATTAAATTGTACTTAACTGATACTATTTATATTAAAAATCATAGCTCCTTTTCTTTACCCTGATGATAAAGTTAATGTTCACCTTTAGGTCTTCACCAACAAAACTATGGGAACCTTTTGCCACTAAATCCCACTTTATAAGTATTTGTATAATAATAATAATAATCTAGTTCGAAACAAGAAGTCTTTATTTTGGTTTTGTTTAGTGAGCTACAAACACACAATAATACATATTTCTGTGTTCTCATCTTCATATGAAACAGTTTTGTATTTAATTTAGAAACATGTGTGCATCTCTATTTACACCTACACACACACACCTGTATTATCAACAAGCATATATGAAGTGTCATTGCATTAGGCCGCTATGTACAGAGCATTTAATCCCTCATATCAGACTCTGTTCCATCGGAGTGAAGGGCGATATTAAAATCAGAATCACGGCACACAAAGCTGCAAAGAGGAGTAGCCTCAAATTTCAGACATCACCCTAAGCGCAGCTATCAGAATAGACGGGAATCACAATTCACACGGATTATGGTTTACACACGAACCATAGCATCTAAACTCATTTCCACAAACACACCTACACACTAGGCAACATATTTAATGAATGAAAAAATTATCTGTTGACCATAGCAACCAATCAGAGCATAGCCATCATTTTCTTGAATGCACTAAATAAATTATAGCTATTATCTGAATGGTTGAAAACAACATCACCCCTTTTCCCCCCTCTTTAAAAGCTTCATTAAATATACATACAGAAGAACTGCAAAACAGATCCTATATAGCAGATCATCAAGAGGTGCTACCTAGTGGTTCTAAATTACAGAGTACCAAGAGTAATATGGGAGATTAATAGACTAATCCCCCTAAAGGCTGAACCAAGTTACTGTTACTAATAGCAACTGTTAACTGCTGTTAAAACATACTTTTAATGGACACCATTAAAAACTATTCCAATAGCACATATCCATCTGTATATTCCTATATGAGGTTTTACTGACAAATAACATTTATATAAATCTAAAACAATCAAGTATACATTGGAATAGCAATACTCCAATAACAAATATTTGCAGCCAGTATTAATGCAGGCTCACACCCGCTACTCTAGAGGCAGCTGTCCCTATAACCACGTTCTAGCGACCTCACAGACTGCGCTACACCCTTCTAGGCAGTATACCCATGTTCTTACAATCAGGTAGGGAGGGTATACTCTGATTGATTGCGCTATGCATCCAAGTTAAAAGACTTCCTCCTGATGCCATTTTCACGGTGCTGCTTTCTCAAAGGAGCAGGTAGGTAGGTGTACAGGTCTGAGCAACTGCTCAGTATTAATTGAAGTCTGGACCAAATTATCTTGATAGTTTGAAAAATAAGAGAGGAAAGTTACTCCTGGGCAAAACCATGTTGATTTCAGGGGAGTAATACGTCATCTGTTGCAAACAGTATTATTGTTAAAAGGTCATGTTTTGCAGCCCGAGCCTAAATAACAGTGTAAAACAGCTGGTCAGTATGTGTGCAATAAGCAGAACCATTATATTCCCCCTGCATGCATAGAACAACATTCATTTGACTCCCTCCTGAAATCAACATGGTTTTTACCAATGCCCCTGTGATTTCAGGGCCTGTGTTCCAAGAATCTGCATTGTACAGACATTTAATAAAAGGGATTTGGTTTAAAAGGTTATGTTCTGTTGCATCGGTTTGCTGTAGTCAGCTGAAACAAAAAACAATTATTATTGGAACCTAAATGGTACTTCAGATGAACCAGAAGAATTTTCAAAGCTACTATTTCAAGACAGGAGATTCTGGGGTAAAAACGCTCCCTGGTTCCTTTTTGCGGGGTGTGACTACAACTGGAAGATTTTATTAATACCCATTTCACATTGCTCTAAAAACCTGGGATTTGGCCAGGGCAAGCCGCAAAAACCCGGGTAAGGGCTCACTGAGATAGGGTCTGGATGCCTATACCCGGGTCCAATGACCCGGGACAAAAGAAGGGTTATTCCCAGGTCCGACCCGAGTAGGGGTACAGTGTGAAAGGTGCTAACCGGGTAGCACAGAAACTACTTGATTGGGGTAATTTGTTTACTATTGCCCTGGCAACGTGTGTTGCCAGAGCAACAGTAAACAAATTACACAGTGTACTACTGCCAGGGCAGACCCGGTTCCCAGAATTTCTCGGGTCAGCCCTGCAATGTGAGACAGGGTCTGTGCCCCTGGGAGCGTCTGGTGACATGGCAATACCCTAGGTTCACAGACCCGGGAAATTGCCGAGGCGGCCATGTGAAAGGGTATAACAGAGTATTATATATATAATTAACATTATGCTGATTCTGTTTCAATTTAGGTTCTTGCGATGCTGATGTCAAGATTATGGGGCATTATATCCAGTGATAAATAAAAAAAAAAAAGTCTCTAAATATAACAAACCACAGACACTATAAAAATAAAATAAAAAAAGTTTATTTACAAGTGTACAATAAAACCCAGCCAGAGTATGGGAACGAGTATAAAAGTATCACCATCAGTCCTCGTGTGCACCTGCATAGTGACAGATTACATCATAGCTTAAGTTTACTGCAGCGTCATCCTCGCCGTGTAGCTGGACCAGAGCACTGTTTTTCTGCTTCTCTCTATAAAGGATCTTTCCCACCTAATAAAGGACAAAAAAAATAAATAGTCAGTCATTACTGGGCCTAGTTTGCCGATACATTTCCTACTGTATATAGGAGGTGCACTAATACCATGAGGTAGACAAATTCTATTGCCTTAGTTTCCCCAAGTCTTTAGGGCTCAGATATAAAAATAGTTGGGCAATTACCTGTCCTTTATGTTTTCCCAAGACCACCATGACACGGTCCCCCTCCTCCTTAGGGATGAGGGTCTCCAGCATGCTCTGCTTTACATCTGACAGGTAGAAGATGACAATTTAGGGACAGCAAGCAGATAGATCACAGTGTAAACACATGTAGTCACACATTACTGCTACACAAAATCAGTTACAACAAGATTTATGGCAGAAGCCCGATAAAGGATATCAGCTATGAGTGAGGAAGACCACTAACACAGAACAGCTATAGTCAACCTGGGCCCTGATTCCAATAAATAGAGTTTTTATTGTTTCACACTGAGCATGCCCAGGAAAAAAAAGATGCATGCAATGTATATGTATAGCACCTTACAACTAAAGGGGCGGGACATCGTAACGCACAAGGGGGGCCACGCGGGACATCGTAACGCACAAGGGGGGCCACGCGGGACATCGTAACGCACAAGGGGGGCCACAGTAACGCACAATGGGGCCACGCGGAGGCAAATTACTCCCAATTCTCAGCTGAAAAAAAGCATTTTTCACAACTTTATGGACTTACACCTGACACCTTGTCCTAAGGGTGACTTAGTGATGCCAATGTGTCATCATATAATACAGAATCTGGGCGGCCTATCCATAAAGGTGCGTAAGAATGAGCAAAATATGCTAAAATCGCACGTAAAAGAGAAGTTATAAGAACCAACCACACTGATCATTAATACAAGACTAACAGATATTTATTTTATTCTATAAGAAGTCATGCATATGAAGCAGATAAAGCATGACCCATGTAAAACACTGCTCGGGCTGCTATTATATATATGCAGACACCGCAGCCTAAAATAGAGAAGTTTGGTTACATTCGATTTGCATGCGATTTCTTTATTTCGCAATGGAAGGCATAGTACACACACTCAGCACATTACATGAGCTACACTGGGGTTTGGGCTTCTGTTACTAACACAGAAGCAGAAGGATGGCAGATTTCAGCTGGGAAATGAAATTCAGGTTAGAATGACATATATAGGAATTATGTGGGAGGTATTGCTGCTCCCTGAGCGCTCCCGCTTCCTATGCCGTCTTGTTTTTGTAGTGGAGAGGGAGTCAAATGAAAGGCGGGGGGGCAGAGTGACTAGTCAGCATTTCTACAATGGACACTGCCGGCTCTTCTGACTCTACAAAACAGCTGTCAGCGCAAGAAGCGACCGCTAAAGCAACACTGGAAGGAGGTTATTCCACCAATCATTACTTTTATTCAATGCAGCCCTCAGTCTACCAGAGGCAGAGTAATCCAGTGTTACAGTCAAGGTAGAAGTAACTGGCATGTTATTTATACCCATGCCAGGGTTAGTCACATGACTGAGCTGTGATATAGTAAACCACGGTCTGGATACTGCAAGGGATTCTGGGAATTACAGCTGCAGCATCGAACCAGATAAAGGAGATTTGTACAACCGCAGATTCCATATATAATTGACCCTGTTATCTATGAGCCCTTAAAATGACTAAACAGAATCACTTGGTACTTAATGCGGTATAATTGGAAACGTTTGGTCAGTGTAGTCACCTTCCAGGAGACGGCCATTTTCCGTTCGACACACACACGTTCTAGGGCTTAACACATCTTCTATCAACATCTGTACAGAGAGATGAGCGAGAGGAGTTGTACCATAGAGAAACACATTTAAAACAACGGTCAGTGTACCATCAAGATGCTCTGCCGTCAACCCCTACCCAATATCACAAGTTACTAAAGTGAAATAAGAGCGCCGTATTCTGCCGCAGCTTCTAACACATAGGAAATATTTCATTAGATGTGGCGTTCACCAACCTCACCATATTAATATACAAAGCACTCATACATTCTCTACATCTTAAAAGCTGTGTATGCGCATAAATGCCACAGGACTGTGTTTAAATCTGGTGTAAGCAGCATGATCAAAAAAGAAAAAGAAAGCAAACATCTGATTGGCTGAAAAGGGTTACATTGCTATTTTACCATCACATAAGCCCCAGTATATAAATAATCACTTAACAACTCTCCCGAAGACTCCCGACGTTAAGATATTTTTTTAGGACATGCCTTTAGATTTCAATGCGCCTCTATGGACTTTTCTTTAGGTAAGACATTCCAGTTTTAGGTTATTTCTGGTAGCTCCCAATTATAAAAGCACTTGGAATAAGCTGGAAACGTATGACTAGGCCCTCATATATAAACATAGGTGCACAAGTGCAGACCAGACACCAGTGTCAGACAGCTATAGTTTCTGGAGACTTTCAGTGCTAATAAATGATGATCAGAATCAAAAGACCCTATTTGGAGGTTGTTTTCTTTCATGTTTTACCTGCTTGGGGAACCGGAGGATTGTGATCATATAACAATTCTTGTGCTAACACAGAGATAACTACGGAATTAAACTCCTTATTTCTAGATATGCGTCTCTTATAAAAAACAAGATAAACATAGAATTGTCCTCATCATTCCACTATAAAGACTATTTACATGCTATATGAACAATGAAGAGGATCAGCAAGCTCAGCCACTAAAAACCTATTAAGATGACAACTTGAAAGTACAGACGGGGTTGGAGGGATGGGTCGATAATATAAAGGATTTAAAGGATTACCTTGGAGTTGTAATATTTTCCTCCTTTGTAGTGTTTGTCAATAAATCGTACTTTTAAGTCCCGATATAACCAGCTGAGAAAGAAAGAGCAAATAAAAAAACCACAGAATAGCACAATACAGAATACAGAAAACAGAGGATATAAACAGCTAAGAGAAGACAAGCCTCTGTTATTTAATTAGCCAGGGTTTAACTAGCTATGGCTAATGGCTAGCTTCTTGGAGCACTGGCAAAGCATGCTGGGAGATGTTACTTTTTTTTCCTCAAGGTAGATGCTAGATCCAAGGCCCTTTGCTGATGTCACGACCATGTGACAAGTATTTCCACAAGTCTTGCTCCTGGGAACCCCCAGTGGCTATGGTGATGATATTACAACGAATAACTACATGAGAACGAACTTAGCAAAGCAATTATGGGCAGGCAGGAACATTACAACTGTTTACATGGAATGTAAGTTCAAGAGGAAGAACAATGGCCCATATACACACCTAAGACGCAGACGCTTCCTAGGTGCGTATCCCTAGTAAAGGACCTATGCATGCGTAGTAGGTCCTTCACGCAATCTACGAACCAGTTCTGAAACATAGATTGCCTCTGTGCAAGTACGATGAGCTGGTGTAATGCCGCCTCGGGGGAGGGATCAGGTAGAAGGGGGAGGAGCGGGTGAATGAAATTAGCCTGGGAGCGGCAACGTCCGTGCAGATATTGCACGGATAGTTAAGGTAGCCCAATGCACTAGTAAGTGCCATCATAAGGCACCTAAAAACGAGGGGTAGGACGGATGAGTTAGGTGCAGATCTATCCGCACCGAACACACCCTGATCTGTGAATATGGTCCAATATTTTTATCTTTTCATGCACCACAAATATTAGGATACTAATAGGAACTGCTCCACACAAAGTGAATGGTCTATATAGGGAAAGCCACTCTTACCTGGGCTCCTCCTGCTTTGGCTTCTTCTTCTCTTTCTCGGGACTCCTGTGTCGATGTCTCTTGTGTTTGCTACTAGAGTCTCCGTTCCTGCTCTGCTCCCTGGTTTCCTCTCGCCTCTGCGGCTCTCTCCCTGGAGATCGCTCCTTGTGCGGCTCTTCATTGGCTTCCTGTTTTTTTCTCTGCTCCGGTTTACTTAACCGACCTGGAGAAAAGAAGAAGACTTCTTCAACGCCAGCCATGTCAGACGCTGATCTCAATGCTCAACATCCGATGCTTGTCAGTGACACAGTAACTCTTACCATCCAAACAGTAATTATGCCTCAGTATCAGATCAATAGATCAGTGTCCAAATTGGGAGACATATGTTGTGACTGAAGAGCAAAACCAGAAGCATGTGGGACCCAACCAGGTGCGATATGAACACAGACAAATCATGGCTAAATAAGCATCCCACAGGTTAAAATGAATCGGGCCTTATCTACTAACTACAAATGTCTGTGCACACAGACAGATCAGGATAACAGGCTCCCGCAGTGTGTGTAGGCACCAATCCAGTCTTCAGGTTCACCTCCATGGAATCATCGTCATTTCCTGTTACAAACAAGACTCTTGTTCTCCGTGATTGATCTCTCAACAATTCAGCAAAGTCAGTGGAGTCCAGCACCTTTTGAAGCCATTGCTAGAAACTTGCATTCTAGTTTCCCTATTTATCATAGGACGTTGTGTAAAAGAACGAAGCACAGACATTTTCACAGTTGCTAACTAGAATCACTGTGTCGATCGGATGCATCAGCCACCGTCTTGCCAGCAAGATGCCACAGTACAAAAATCTATATTGTGAATCGCATTTCCAATCACATACAGAAAACGTACCATGGGGGCCTCTCTGAGGCCATGGAAAGGAACGTTTAAAGAACAGTCCCAAAATCAGCCGTGGATTGTCCGTTTGTGTTTTTTGTAACAGGTACATTTTCAATAACCTCTTGCGAGATGATTATTAGAATTAATTGTGATTGTCCTAACTGATCGCACATCTACATATATCTACATAGTGTCATTCGATCAGCTAGCACAAGTGCATGCGCAACACTGATCCAACGCAAATGAGGGTGAAAAGCTGGGTACTAGGATCAGGTCCATTACACCTAAAACAGAAAGCTCCATTTGTTTACCACCCGAAAAGATAAACATCTAAATATATAATAATAGAATAAAGCAGGGCTCGACAACGTTTTGGAAAATCTAGGTGCACATTGGCTGTTGCTTATGCTGGAGAAGTAACCACTACAGAGGGGTCCCGGCAGCCACTAATCCCTCATCTGCTGAATCTGCAGGGAACGTCAGTATAGCGCTGCAGGATGCTTCTGTCCCAGCAGCTTCATAGGGCAAAGGAGAAGGAGGCTGCGGTGACCTCCCCGATGGATAAATCAGCAATTCTTTAATATCAACTTGGTCTCCAGGTCCACTCTAGCTGCCACCTGATAAAGCTACATAGGTCCACGACTGACCGCAAAACATACAGAACATAGGTTTCTTCCTATGTGATCTCTGCCGGGAACAGATAGACAGCCTATTGAACCTAAAGGAATGGCAAACAAATGTAAACGGGGATCGCTTAGACGGTTGAGAGAAGGGTGATACTGGGGGGGTTTAGTAAATGCTGGAAAGAGGAGATTGAAATTTCAATGAAACATTGGCATTTTCACTTTCCTGTTTTATAAGCGGAGCCTGAAATCCCTACAGTACACACCACAATGATAAAAAAAAGGTGACTTCCCTCAAAGTTGGCTAGTTGCCCCACCAAAAGTCTAGTAACACCATGTGACCAGAGATTAGATCCAGCGCTATAACAGGTCATTGGAATTGTAGAGATTACACCCTTCATTCTAATAGCTCGCATATTACAGAGGCTGTAAATGATTTGTATAAAGTATAAACTGGAAGAGATCCAATGGATAAATCAGTAACCCTTGTGTCAATATGTATCCAGGTAACCAAATTAGTCTGTCTAAGGCCTTAGTAGGATACTGGAGCAGTTAAGCAGCAGAGTGGCTTCAATTCACTACTAAACCTGCTATCTTATCTCTACCCGGACACGAGGGTGGAGAAAAGCAAAGCTGCAGAGTGGTAACAGGGCAGAAATGTGCTGAACACATAGACACGGGGTTAGCAATAAACAGTCCAACACCCATCATGTGACAGTATATTAAAGGAGCATGACCTGAAGTATTTATATGGTGAAATGAACTCATGCTCACATTATCTATGTAATAAGATAGACTGGGAGTGACTGGGCGTGTGTTCTTTACTGTCAATTCCTATACTCATGCACGGCTTAAGCACTACAGCAACGTTTTACTCACTCAGATCCTTTGCATTCTTTGTGTATTCTGCACTGCCAACCAATCGCAATGCAAACTGGGACACGGTCACCACTTTTCCACCAATCGCGAGCTTTACCATGGCTCGACAATTGTCTGCATCGAGGCCCTCCACCTACAACAGACAGATAGAGAGTTCTGATTGGACACTGAGGGGACTCCATGTCTTCTGAGGTAAAAGGACACAATAACGAGGCCTACCTTCCCGTACAGCTCTTTGTGGGCACCGCTTTGTATTAACACCATGCTCCCCGTCCCCAGACCTTTTGATTCTTCTGGGGGCTCCTCTCCTGGCTTCAAGGGCTTGCGCTGCTTCTGAGGCTCCAGGTCTGCGAGAGCAGAACGGTCGGCACCTAGCCCAAGACCCTTGGGACGTAGCTTCTGGTCTAAAGGCTTAACGTCCCTATGTGCAGAGAAACAAAGGGTTAAAAGCTAGACATACAAACTCCCCATTTTATACAGTGCTCCGATTCACTACAAGAACCAGATTTACTAAGCTGCGGGTGTGGAAAAGTGGAGTCGTTGCCCATAGCAACCAATCAGATTCTAGCTCTCACTTTCCTGTTACATACTAGAAAATGTCAGCTAGAATCTGATTGGTTGCTATGGGCAACATCTCCCCTTTTCCTTTTCCATAGCTTAGTAAATCTTACCCCAGAACTGTTTTGAGTGTCCTGAATTAAAATACCTCAAAGAATATGGAATATATAACATTATAATAGATATTTACCTGGTTTATTTTTACATCAGCTGCCACAAATGTTTGATAATTAAGCTTAACAGGTTTTATCCCACAAGGATTATTCCTGCCACTTGTGGCAATGGATTACATGTAGACAGTCTCCTAACATAAAACTCTCCTACTGTATACAACAAAGTTTATCTATCGTTAGTTCCTTAGGGCCCTAATAAAATATGTGGTACCTGAACATATCCCTTGCTCAAAGCATTCTGGGTACTGATTCAAGCACATACTTGGATAGATCCCAGTATATAGACAGGATATGGATTGTGAACTGTGTACTGAGATGCAGTAAAATAAGTTCTCTCATACCATATGCAAACAGCACCAACAATTCAATGCTCTAACGGATAAAACAATAAAAAGCAGTATTCTTATTTATAAACAGTAATTTTGGAAGCTTTCATGCTTCCCATTGACACAAATATGTAAACTCCTTAACATTACACCAGTGGTTCCCAAACTTTCTCAGTTCGAGGCACCCTTAGGGTCTCCATATTTTTTTTCAAGGCTCCCCGAAGACAAAAATAGAATAGAATACAATAGGAAATTGAAACATTTCGAGGTACCCCGGCGAGAGCGTCCTGGCACCCCAGGGAGCCGCGGCGCACAGTTTGGTAATCACTGCATTACGCTTTTATAGCCAGCCTTCAGGACATGTATAGGTAACCTGAGGTATTCCAGGTGTTGTGAAACTAAAAGTCCCATCATGCTTTGCAAGGTATCAGCTATGCCTGTGCTGTTAAAGCATGCTGGGAGTTATAGTTTCACAACACCTGGACTATTGGCTACGCCTGATTCAGGGCATACTACACACATTACAACCCGTAAGTGTATATCTCAATGGATATCTCCCACAATGCCCAGCAGCCACCTATAACACCCACTGTTTGAAGGTCTTTCCGATGCCTTCTCCCTCCTTCCAGCCCATTCCTCTGAGCATGGCCATCCCGTACTGCTCCACCGGCACCACTTCATAGTCTGCTGCCTCCGCCTGCAAAACCAGAACATCGTTAACCAAGCGTGGACAAACCAGTTACCATAGCAACAAGTCAAACAATGCAAATAAATGTTGGCGGGTCCCTGACTGCTGGAACAAATCCCCTTCCCCCCCCCCCCCTTTGCAGCAGTGCAAACAGTGCTTCACTTTGTCATAGGAACAGGAGAGCGGATCCCTGGGTATAACAGCTCCCAGACAAAGATATCCGCATTGTTCCCGTAGCGCTAATTGTGTAGGATTATAACGGGGACCGGGAGGAAGTCACCGGCTGATAGTAAGAGGAGAATTAATAACATGTTGGGTAATTATGGGTTACATGTCAAGCGGGTGTGGGTCCCCGGAAAGAACGACCCTATTTTGATAGGGCTCTTTTCTCGTAGCCAGTTTCGAACTCATCGAGGCATATGCAATCGATCCACGGAGCACCGAACTTTCGGTGTGCCAAAGGGTAAGGCAAAAACTAGCCCAACCCTTCCGATAATTCTAATCCTAACCTTTCCCTTCCATTACCCTAACCTTCCTTTCCCTGCAGCCTGACCCTAACCCTCCCCTTCCATTACCCTAACCTTCCCTTCCCCGCAGCCTGACCCCAACCCTCCCCTTCCATTACCCTAACATTCCCTTACCTGCAGCCTGACCCTAACCCTCCTCTTCCATTACCCTAACCTTCCCTTCCCTGCAGCCTGACCCCAACCCTCCCCTTCCATTACCCTAACATTCCTTACCTGCAGCCTGACCCTAACCCTTCCCTTCCATTACCCTAACCTCCCCTTCCATTACCCTAACCCCAACCCTCCCCCTTACATTACCCTAACCTTCCCTTCCCTTCCCCACAGCCTGACCCTAACCCTCCATCTCCCGCAGCCTGACCCTAATTCTCCCTTCCCTGCAGACTGACCCTAACCCTGGAGAAGTTACAAACCTTTCCCGTAGTGCGGGTCCTGCGATAGTGGCAGCGTTTCCAAAACGGAATGGGGGAGTATACCAATTGGCATACTCACCCATTCTGAAAAAAAAAATTCTAAACTGGAGGGTATTCGAAATAGGGACATCCGAAAATAAACTTTTGGATGTCCCTATTTCGGAAATAAGACTTTCTAACCGGAGATTGCAACCAATGCCAAGCTATGCCCACATACCCAGAAAACGTTTTGCATAACTCACAAACTGCTGGTTGCAAACTTTTAGGGGTAAAAGATTTTATATAGCGCCATATAAACATGACGGATCTATAGCGAGTTTATATGGCGCTATACAACTAGTGTCAAAATGCGCCAATTCCCAATCGAATATCTGGCTGCACCTCAGAGCAGAAACCACCGCCCATGTCACTGATTGATGTGCACCCCACCCGTTTCCAGAGGCAAATGGCAGCTAACTGAAACCCTCCCCCTTGTGGTCATAAATATAAGACCACCGCAGAAGCCATTACAAGTGCAGCATGTAAGCAGTAGAAGGAGTTGAATCCATATAACGGGAAATAACGTACAGCTTCAGGTCTCAAGCTGACATCCACTTTGTCTCCATCCTCGTAGCCAGTGGGCACTTTGTTCTGCATGAGAAGAGGGATGGGCACCGTCTGGTCCACCGCTGGCTCATTCTGCTCCGATTTCCGGGATTCTTTCATAAAAAAAATTTAAATAAAATGATGATTGAAACATAAAGTGAAGACAGATAAGAGCGACTTGGCCCCTCCAGTCTACCCAAATACAAACGTAAACCATAATACACTCACATTGCCTCTGAACCGCGTGTATGTACCCGCTGAGAACGACCCTATTCCAAAAGAAACGGTCTCTCCCAACTCCAAACTGGTCCAAACTGGCTGGGAAATTGATTGCTTTTGCCTCTTCGATCCCCAGAGCACTGAACCCCAGCCCTATCCCTAATCCTTACCCTAACCCTCCCTTCCCTGTAGCCGGACCCTAACCCTTTCCTCAGCCTGATCCTGACCCTCACATCCCTGCAGCCTAACCCTAACCCTCCCTTCCCTACAGCCTAACCCTAAGCCTCCCTTCCCTACAGCCTAACCCTCCCTTTTACTGTAGCCTGACCCTGACCCTCCCATCCCTGCAGCCTAACCCTAACCCTCCCTTCCCCGCAGCCTAACCCTAACCCTCCCTTTTACTGCAGCCTAACCCTAACCCTCACCCTAAAAGTTCCTGGAGAGGTTACTCATCAGTCCTGTTGTTTCAGTACCAGGCAGTGGGTGCATCGGCTCCAGCAGTCCAAAACTTAATGGGTGAGTATGCGAGCAGCACACTAACCCATTCTGAAAAAAGTCTGCCTATTGTAAATAGAGACCGCCAAAAACTTTTGTCTGTCTCTATTTCTAAAAGGCATCATTCTCGCTGGGGACTCCCACCGCTCTGAACCTACCCCCCTCCAGTCTACAAACATGAAGAATCAAAAGTCTGATACATAAGAATGAATGAAGCACCTAATGGTATTCTCTATTCATGCCTGGTCTTGTGTCACTATAGGATGTGGCCAAGGTCGCCTTGCACAATAATAGTAAGTATATATCATCGTCTAGTTTATTGCAGGTTAGACAGGTTCAGAAGGGCATTGTCCGGTCTCACCCCAGTAATCACTACAAATGTTTATTTTGTTTTTTTAACTGCTCCCATAAACTTAATGTTATATTTGTGTTCTTCAATGAAAACAAGTACTGACTGATGTGAGTGGAATGTCACTTATTCCGCCTCTCAGGACCAGGCCTTAAATTGCAATGAACGATTTCTCCACGTGGTACATGGAGTTTAGTAGGTTATATACCAGTAAAGGTGAAGTCACAACTAGCAGGGTCCCTGTGCGCAGATCTGAAGCTTTATTTATTTATTTGCCTCTTTCAATTGTGTGTGTGATAGATATTTGATGTAGTGAGAATGTATGATGAGGTGGTGGGGGTGTGTGTGTGTGTGTGTGAGAGATAGAGGCAGGGAGAATGTATTGTGGGGTGCACTGTGTATGAGAGATAGAGGTAGGCAGAATGTATTATGGGGAGCAAATTGTGTGTTAGAAGAAGGGGGAATGTATTATAGGGTGCACTGTGTGTGTGAGACGTAGGGAGAATGTATTATAGGGTGCACTGTGTGTGTGAGAGGTAGGAGAATGTATTATAGGACGCACTGTGAGTGTGAGAGGTAGGGAGATTGTATTATAGGATGCACTGTGAGTGTGAGAGGTAGGAGAATGTATTATAGGGTGCACTGTGTGTGTGAGAGGTAGGGAGATTGTATTATAGGGTGCACTGTGTGTGTGTGTGAGAGGTAGGAGAATGTATTGTAGGGTGCACTGTGTGTGTGAGAAGTGGGGAT
>WWET01002763.1:44897-65272 GCA_011038615.1 Limnodynastes dumerilii | reverse complement strand
GGGGGGAGAAAGCATTACGCAGTATCACACTATCTTGCAATGTTGTTTCCTGCACAGTACCACAGAATTATGAATCCCAGTCTGACTAGTTGCCATGGTAACTGGGCTTAGCATTTCCTGTTTACATAATTTCACGCAGTGTTACTGAGTGCTAGAGCTAAGTCAATGTATGTTCATATTAAAACTTTACTATCTACTATAGTACTATGCACCCAAAAGTAAAATAACAATTCCCTGCTGTCTGCAACTATTTGGTAATAAACAGACCCTCCGACATGACTCATTCCATTAGGTACAAAATATTCTGCTTCTCAGTTTTCAACCGTCAGTTACTATGGTAACCACCTTTGTTGAAGAGACAAATAGTTTTTTAAATATCAGTTATTTCACCAGGTGAGTGACAGTTGGAAGCTCAGGAGTGGAGTATATTGTACCTAATGGAATGAGTCATGTCGGAGGGTCTGTTTATTACCAAATAGTTGCAGACAGCAGGGAATTGTTATTTTACTTTTGGGTGCATAGTACTATAGTAGATAGTAAAGTTTTAATATGAACATACATTGACTTAGCTCTAGCACTCAGTAACACTGCGTGAAATTATGTAAACAGGAAATGCTAAGCCCAGTTACCATGGCAACTAGTCAGACTGGGATTCATAATTCTGTGGTACTGTGCAGGAAACAACATTGCAAGATAGTGTGATACTGCGTAATGCTTTCTCCCCCCCATTGTCTCTGTGTATAGCATAGTTGCACAATTCCCCCGGGCCTATTCATTGTCACACATAGCAGGTTGTGAAAATTACAGCTTCCACAAAATATACAATTTCTGGTCTAAAGATGGACACACACTAGCGCGATTATTGGTCCCAGCAGGAGTTGACTGATAGACAGGACAATTTGTTCCCTAGGGTAAGATCCTGATAATCCTGGCTGAAGAGGGAGGTGCTGCTGAGATTAACAGGAGGCCCTAGTAGCAGATTGCTACTAGGGCCTCCTGTCAATCTCAGCAGCACCTCCCTCTTCAGCCAGGATTATCAGGATCTTACCCTAGGGAAAAATTGTCCTGTCTATCGGTCAACTCCTGCTGGGACCAATAATTGCGCTAGTGTGTGTCCATCTTTAAACCAGAAATTGTATATTTTGTGGAAGCTGTCATTTTCACAACCTGCTATGTGTGACAATGAAGAGGCCCGGGGGAATTGTGCAACTATGCTATACACAGAGACAATGGGGGGAGAAAGCATTACGCAGTATCACACTATCTTGCAATGTTGTTTCCTGCACAGTACCACAGAATTATGAATCCCAGTCTGACTAGTTGCCATGGTAACTGGGCTTAGCATTTCCTGTTTACATAATTTCACGCAGTGTTACTGAGTGCTAGAGCTAAGTCAATGTATGTTCATATTAAAACTTTACTATCTACTATAGTACTATGCACCCAAAAGTAAAATAACAATTCCCTGCTGTCTGCAACTATTTGGTAATAAACAGACCCTCCGACATGACTCATTCCATTAGGTACAAAATATTCTGCTTCTCAGTTTTCAACCGTCAGTTACTATGGTAACCACCTTTGTTGAAGAGACAAATAGTTTTTTAAATATCAGTTATTTCACCAGGTGAGTGACAGTTGGAAGCTCAGGAGTGGAGTATATTGTACCTAATGGAATGAGTCATGTCGGAGGGTCTGTTTATTACCAAATAGTTGCAGACAGCAGGGAATTGTTATTTTACTTTTGGGTGCATAGTACTATAGTAGATAGTAAAGTTTTAATATGAACATACATTGACTTAGCTCTAGCACTCAGTAACACTGCGTGAAATTATGTAAACAGGAAATGCTAAGCCCAGTTACCATGGCAACTAGTCAGACTGGGATTCATAATTCTGTGGTACTGTGCAGGAAACAACATTGCAAGATAGTGTGATACTGCGTAATGCTTTCTCCCCCCCATTGTCTCTGTGTATAGCATAGTTGCACAATTCCCCCGGGCCTATTCATTGTCACACATAGCAGGTTGTGAAAATTACAGCTTCCACAAAATATACAATTTCTGGTCTAAAGATGGACACACACTAGCGCGATTATTGGTCCCAGCAGGAGTTGACTGATAGACAGGACAATTTGTTCCCTAGGGTAAGATCCTGATAATCCTGGCTGAAGAGGGAGGTGCTGCTGAGATTAACAGGAGGCCCTAGTAGCAGATTGCTACTAGGGACTCCTGTCAATCTCAGCAGCACCTCCCTCTTCAGCCAGGATTATCAGGATCTTACCCTAGGGAACAAATTGTCCTGTCTATCAGTCAACTCCTGCTGGGACCAATAATCGCGCTAGTGTGTGTCCATCTTTAGACCAGAAATTGTATATTTTGTGGAAGCTGTAATTTTCACAACCTGCTATGTGTGACAATGAATAGGCCCGGGGGAATTGTGCAACTATGCTATACACAGAGACAATGGGGGGGAGAAAGCATTACGCAGTATCACACTATCTTGCAATGTTGTTTCCTGCACAGTACCACAGAATTATGAATCCCAGTCTGACTAGTTGCCATGGTAACTGGGCTTAGCATTTCCTGTTTACATAATTTCACGCAGTGTTACTGAGTGCTAGAGCTAAGTCAATGTATGTTCATATTAAAACTTTACTATCTACTATAGTACTATGCACCCAAAAGTAAAATAACAATTCCCTGCTGTCTGCAACTATTTGGTAATAAACAGACCCTCCGACATGACTCATTCCATTAGGTACAAAATATTCTGCTTCTCAGTTTTCAACCGTCAGTTACTATGGTAACCACCTTTGTTGAAGAGACAAATAGTTTTTTAAATATCAGTTATTTCACCAGGTGAGTGACAGTTGGAAGCTCAGGAGTGGAGTATATTGTACCTAATGGAATGAGTCATGTCGGAGGGTCTGTTTATTACCAAATAGTTGCAGACAGCAGGGAATTGTTATTTTACTTTTGGGTGCATAGTACTATAGTAGATAGTAAAGTTTTAATATGAACATACATTGACTTAGCTCTAGCACTCAGTAACACTGCGTGAAATTATGTAAACAGGAAATGCTAAGCCCAGTTACCATGGCAACTAGTCAGACTGGGATTCATAATTCTGTGGTACTGTGCAGGAAACAACATTGCAAGATAGTGTGATACTGCGTAATGCTTTCTCCCCCCCATTGTCTCTGTGTATAGCATAGTTGCACAATTCCCCCGGGCCTATTCATTGTCACACATAGCAGGTTGTGAAAATTACAGCTTCCACAAAATATACAATTTCTGGTCTAAAGATGGACACACACTAGCGCGATTATTGGTCCCAGCAGGAGTTGACTGATAGACAGGACAATTTGTTCCCTAGGGTAAGATCCTGATAATCCTGGCTGAAGAGGGAGGTGCTGCTGAGATTGACAGGAGTCCCTAGTAGCAATCTGCTACTAGGGCCTCCTGTTAATCTCAGCAGCACCTCCCTCTTCAGCCAGGATTATCAGGATTTTACCCTAGGGGAAAATTTCCCTAGGGAAAAATATCTGCACTGATATCAAGAGCTTGGGTCAGCTCCACTCAGTGGGGAGTGTACACCCCCTGCATTCCCCACTCTCGGTAGTAAATCTGGACACTTACTTATGGCCGCAGACGTAGTCTTAACGGGGATTCCCCCAACCCGATCCCTAATTTACATGTCTATCTCCACCTCTACGGCAGAGATACGATCAGCGTAAATTAGTGGTCAGCCCCTTTTGCGTACCACCAGGTAAGGTTGTGCGCATGTGCACAAGGTAGATGACATGGGAATTACGCATGCGGCGTGCATAATTCCCCTGACGTAATTAGTTCTGGATCTACACCCTTGTTCCTAATATATTTTATGCATGCTATACGATCAAATAATTGTACGAGAGCGTTCCGAAAGCGTCGCCGCTTGAAAAATCCATCCTGACCACCAAAAAAAAAAACTTCCAGGAAGTTGTGTGGTTTAGAAATAAAAAGGTTTCTACAGATTTGTTACCTCAGAAATAGCATTTTGTAAAATCTACAGAATTACTTCATTACTATGACAACAACAGTTACATGGTAGATAATGTAGTGAGCAGGGAGGTTTTCTGCTCCTGAGCTTCCAATTGTCATTCACCTGGTTTAAATGAATTAACTGATATTTAAAAAACTATTTGCGTCTTCTACAAAGGTGGTTACCATAGTAACTGACAGTTGGAAACTGAGGAGCAGAGTATTTTGTACCTAATGGAATGGGTCATGTTGGAAGGTATGTAGTAAGTGCTTTAGAAATAACTTGTAATGTATTATGTCGTCTTAAAATGATTTTCCTGTTGTCCCTTAGGACTTTATACGTGCTGCAGTTGGAAGCGGCCTCCTCATCATTCTGTCCATAGTCTGTCTAATCCGTGGGAGTGATGGTCCCGGTATAGCTGGATCAGTAAGTAATCAACATTATCAGGGATGGGTTTTTTTTTTTATTAGTACCCAGTCCAGTTATTCATCTACATCAATTCTCAGTAAAAAAAACAAACCCATATTGTTAAATACACTCAACCAAACATATCTAAGGCTATAACCAGGGTGAAATGACATTTGGATTGTGCAGGAAAGTATCTACTGTAAAAGAGATAAGATGGTTGACGAATGTAACTGTCAACCACACGGGTTTCCTCTTCTGGTGACAGAATATATTCACTGTGAAGAGCAAATAGAGAAATGAAAGATATAGGAGTTACTATTGTGATGGGTTGTAAGGATTGCAACATAGGTGATATTTAACTGGAGGTCTGCATAAGAAGAAATACAGAAGAAATGTGCATTAATTGCCCCCTAGTGGTGTACCATTGGAAGATGGCAAGAAGAAATCTAGGGCTGAACCCGTGTTCCATTTTCTATGCTATTTGATCTCTAAGCAAAAGATTCTGATCAGCAAGCGATCAGCCTCATTATACTGAAAAATGTGCTTGGTTAGCATTGTTACATGCCGTTGAAGTAATCACAATGGCATGACCTCTTTCTTCCCCCGCTGCTCAAGCAGATCCCAGCTGTTGCTAAGCAGCCAAGTTGCTGTGTATATAGCACAGCTACAGTTTCTGCTGCTGGTGCCTAATAGCCAGGACTCAGACCAACCAGAGCTGGGAGGTTTGCCTGTCTCTCCATATCTGATTGGCTGTTCTGTGTTTAAATACCCAGCAGGGAGAGCTCTCCCTTGCTGCTGATATTGTGTTGATCTAGCCATTTTGTCTGTTTGCCTCAGGTTTTGTGCAGCAGAATCCTTGTCCCGCTCTTCTATTGCTTTGCAAGCACTACCTCTTGTTTGTCTCACATTTGTGCTGATTTCCCTGTGCACTGCAGGGTTCTGGTTTGATCTTGTCCTTTGTTTCTGTCCAGTCTCTCCATGCTTCCCTGGTGTCTGCACTTATCTCCTGCTTTCCAGTGTGTAAGTCCCTGGACCCTGGATCCTTCCTACATCTTTTGTATCTGTTTATGTGTATTCTTACTCTGATATCTGTTTTTCCTACTGTGTACTTGCCTAAAACCAGCCTAACCCTAAGTCGTACCCCCAGCCTAACCCTAATTCCCCCCCCATAGCCTAACCCTAAGTCTCCCCTCTGCAACCTAACCCAAAGTTCCCCACCCCTGCAACCTTACCCTAAGTCTCCCTGCCGCAGTCTAACCCTAATCCCCCCCGCAGCCTAACCCTAAGTCCCCCGCCCCCTGAGACAGGGGGGTTCGCACCCCTCTTCCGTGCGGCCTTTCTGCTCTGGATCCGGTCCTTAGTGACTTAGGGACATATCCAGTATTCCCATTTTGATACGATCAGAGCCCCAAGCCAAACATTCCGATGGATCTGTAAAATGCTGAGCTGTATTATCCAGCTCTCATTTTATCTGCTCACATAGATGGATTGCTGACAGCCAGAGCCTACCGTAAGTGCCAGCGACTGTTCGAAAGATACACATTAACTGGAATGTGAGTAAATTACAGGAACACACAAAAGAAACAACTATTTGTCAAAGTCTGGGTGTGAAGGCTTTCCACAGCATGACTTTAGCCTGAGGTCATGTAGTAAAGTTATCAAGTCATTTGGAAATTTTAGAAATACAAACTTTGCCGTCGTCATGACAACCCCCTCATGTTCCTACAGGTCTTCGGGCTCCTAGCAGGGATCCTGTTTGGCTACGACGCCTTTGTCACGTTTCCGACACTGAGAAAAACACATGCTCCGGCTGCGACTGGTGAGTAACGTCAATATATGTGTGTAAAAAAATGTCAATTATTATCATATTTTATGGTTTTATAGCACCACACAGTAGGGGAAAGCGGACAAAAGAATGATAGAAGTACATAGTGGTTTGGGTCCGGATTCACAGTTCTGTAGTTTTCGTCTTGCGTACGTTGATTTAAGAATTCCGTGTCGGGAGGGCAACGTAAGGGCGTAAGACTTTCCTGCGGATAATTAGGCTTTAGAGCCCCTAAATCAGGTCCTGGAAAGATAAGATGAATTAGTCAGCTTATATTCCTATCACAGAGTTGCTAATGTCCGCACACAAGAGGCTAGCGTGCTCCCTTCTCAAGTGCGGGTTTTAGCTGACATACGTATCCATAAACCTACCTTACCTTCTTCGCATGGATAGCTGTGCATGCAGAATGGTCTAACTACGGAAGAGTCTACCCCAGCCCATACTGTACCATTTAAATGCCTTCTCCCCCACCCACACTGCGTGTAATCAGTTGTCCAGAGTGCCGAGAGTAACACAAACCAATGCCGTACATTGGGCTGGATCCAGACTTAAGTAAGTGCTTGGAATGAGTTACTCCTGGGCTAAACCATGTCGATTGCAGGGGAGTCATATTTCATCTGTTGCAAACAGTATTAGAGTTGAGAGGTGATGTTTCCTATCCCAAGTCTAAATAACAGTGTGATAGTAAAGTTGGTCAGTGTCTGTGTGCAGTAAGCTATTCAAAGATATATCCCTGCATGCAAAGAATACAATTAACTTGACTCCCCCTGAAATCAACATGGTTTAGCCCAGGAGGAGTAACTCATTTCAAGCACTTACTTAAGTCTGGATCCAGCCCATTCAGAGTCCTGATGTGTAACATCTGGCTCTTGCAAAGTGAGACTTAAGCCCACAGATTGTTTAAATACGCTGACATTATGAAGTCTGAATATGGCTCTTACACATTGCTGCTTTTTTGGGGGGGTCAGTCAGTGGTACTCAATACCATCACCTTTTGTACTGCCACTACAAATGGGTTTTAAAAAGACTGCGGGCAGTTCAGTGGGGCATAAAATAAACTGGTGGGTATATTAGTGATAGATATAAAATTGCCTTGTTAGATGCTGATAATTGTCATTGTTCAATAGTGACAAATATTGACAATTCTAAGCTCAAATCATCAAAACTGTCACAGGTTTGTCAAATTCGCGGCCCGCCAGCCAAAAGCTTTTATTTTGCGGCCTCATCTCACACAGGAAGGTTCAGTGATCGTTTGACATGCCTGCTATAGAAAGATGGCCGAGCTCTTGTTGCTGGTGTGTGTAATCTGTTGATGTTCCTTCCTCAGAGTCTCCAGATAATATCTAACGCTCAGCTCTTAGCGGGAGGAATCCTAACGCCTTACACAAGCTACAAGCCAACATGGTGCATCGGCCAATCCTGTGCGGCTGTCCCGGTGCTGAGGAAGCAGGAGGCACAGGAAGTGTTGGCCACAGTGGACGTCTATATGTTTACACGTATAAGTGTGTATTATTACAGTAGATGAATGGGTGACGGTTTTCATGTTAATTGGATGAATGAAAAGTGTTGCGTGTGCTAGTCTGTTTCAGTTAACTGCCATGGGTCCACTATGGGAAAAATCCTCAAGCTTTTTTTTAATACTGTTGTAACAGCACATTAATAAACATATTAATATCACATTGTGCTACAGTGCAAAATGGTACGAAGTAGATTATTTGGTTACAAAACACAAAAAAAATATATAACAGAAATCTTATTAAATGCTAATTAGCCATTGTTGTTTTCTATTTACTTTTTTTTAGTAAGAAGTTTACTTTTGTAGAATATACAGACAAGGCCAAACTGCAGCAGCCAATCAGTTTCTAGCTCTCACTTTCCTATTACATACTAAAGAATGTCAGCTAGAATCTGATTGGTTGCTGTGGGCAACATCTATATTTTTTTCCTTATAAGAAGTTTAGTAAATCTAGCCTCTAGTGTTGTGAAACCAGGTGTTGCCTACACTGTTGGAGCATGCTGGGAGTTGTAGTTTCACAACACCCGGACTGCCGTGGGTTATCTATGCCTAATATACAAGATAAATGATAACTATAATCTGATTGGTTCTTATGATGTTCAGTTGTTAAGAAACTCTTAAAGGGTTATTCAGTTATGAGTCTTATGCTTGAGGAGGCAAGGATGATTCCATTAAGAGCTGCTACTGTAAGGAGACCTGAATAGACGGATGATGCACCTATTATATTCCGGATCCAGACTTATGCAAAACAGGCGTAATATTGGGGTAGGATCCTGCTATGGTAATCTGGTGCTCTAAGTACCTCCATAAGACAACTGAATTGTATCACTGCCGAGAGAGGGAGAGAGAAAGAGGGAAGTCTACTCTTGTGGGAATTACTAAAGCTGGCCATACACTGGGAGGATTATGGATCCCAGCTGGGGGTGACCCAATAAATGGGATGATTTCCGCCAGTTAAAATGTCCCTTGCCGGCACCATACACCTCTCCTGCTGGGACCGATAATCCTAACAGAAGAGGTGTAATGCTGCAATGGCATCTTTGAAGAATAGGGAGCTTTTCAGTTAGCTGATTGGCTCCCTTAAAATACTGGACACCAACACCCGATATAAATCAAACATGTTTAAAAACCAAGGGCCGATGTCACAGATCTGTTTTTTTAAAGTACGCAATTATACGCACGCACATAGCAATGCAACACCCATCAACACACACGACACTCCCCTCTCCTGGCTGTGCAATCGTAGACTTACACCCCCATAGACCACTCTGTTCTTTATGTGTGTACTTACTTTATAGCCAGGCCCTCAAGCGTTCATTAAAATGGCTCCCCCGCCCACTTTCATGTTAATTTTCAAGTACGTATTTTTACCCCGCCCCTCCGTGCGTATGTCCCCAAGTGCGATTCACGTCCGTGCCTAAAGCATGTACGTGCGTCTATTCTACGTTAGGTAAATAAAATGACTACGCATGTGCAGTTAAACCGTTCACCAGAACGATTATTGGCCCAGTCACCCGATACTTGGATGATGGCGGGGAGTGGGCGCAAATTTGCAGATCTGTGTAATGTGTAATCTGTGTAGCTGATTGGCTCCCTTAAAATACTGGACACTAATGCCCGATATAAATCAAACGTTTAAAAACCAAGGGCCGATGTCACAGATCTGTACGCAATTATACGCACGCACCTAGCAAGGCAACACCCACGACATTCCCCTCTTCTGGCCGTGCAATCGTAGACTTACACCCCCATAGACCACACTGTTCTTTACGTGTGTACTTACTTTATAGCCACGCCCTCAAGCGTTCATTAACATGGCTCCCCCCGCCCACTTTCATGTTAATTTTCAAGTACGTATTTTTACCCCGCCCCTCTCTGTGCGTATGTCCCCAAGTGCAATTCACGTCCGTGCCTAAAGCATGTACGTGCGTCTATTCTACGTTACGTAAATAAAATGACTACGCATGCGCAGTTAAACCATTCACCAGAACGATTATTGGCCCAGTCACCCGATACTTGGATGATCAGGCCAATAATCGCTCTAGTGTATGGCCAGCTTAAGACCAATTCATAAGATTTAGCAAACATGCATTGCATGCCATGAAGACTCACACAGAAAGATAAATCGCGATGGCTCTTGTACAAACATATTTCTGCCAGGCTCTATTCTTGGCTCCTACCACGGGCAAGGAGATCATGTGTGATTTCTGATGTACTGTGCAGCACTTCCTCTTTACTGCAGGAGATGGAAAATATCTGACCCACCTCTCTAAATGCAGAGATTGGTGGTGTGAGATACGGAGACAGGATGTGCAATTAGTGAAACAATGGTAATAGCTCTCAAACAATCTAACCCTCTATGCTGTAAAATTTGCAGAAGATGAAAACAACAGGACCCATGTAGACTACTCATTTTTTAACCCATGATGACCTTTGTTCCTTCTTAATCCTTTTTTTTTAATTATTATTATTTTTTTACAGATTAAGGTCATCCTTATGTTAGTGTCTTACAGAAACGGGTCCACGTGTCATAATAATTACCAAAGCACAAAACTAGTTCTGAAAATTTGCCTTTAGGCCTGGATTTAGAGTTTGGGAGTAAAGGTAAAATAGGTGTAAGGGCCTGATCCAGACCTACGCTCGTGTGCGTTTTTACGCCGATTGTAAGCGTAAAAAACAGTTTTTTGTACTAACTGCGCATGCGCGGGACAGATTTTCCGCTGAGAAATTCTGAGCGTATGAGCCGTGGGCGTATTAGCTTCGTATTAACGCTGGAGGAGGCGTGTCTGACTTACGAAATCCGTAACTACGCGCTGATGGCGGAGTGGGGCGTTTAAATCGTACGGTATGGGCGTGCTAAGCGTCATAGCTACGCAATGATCATACGGATGCCCGCGGTTACGGACAGAAAAGTATGAAAAGCAAAACTTAGTACGACCAAGGATAGTTCCTATTGCCGTGCATCGAAAGTACGCCGTCGTTAATATGCTATGCACACCAGCGTAGGTCTGGATTAGGCCCTAAGTGTGCAGCTCGGCTAAATCATTTTGCAAAATGAGGGGTGCTCAATAATCTTATATGTTTAACATGCAGGGAAAATACGTAACTTTTGTGCTCAGAACTCAAATACTGCCTAGCTCTATGTTTAGCCTGTGAAACAGAGTTGAGCTAAGAAATTTCACCTCTTACATATAATTTTGCTTTCATAATTCAAATTTGCCTCCCCTCGCAGTTCAACATGGTATTGCTCAGGTCTACACGTGCACCTAAAAAAAGTGTAAGTGCAGCTCTGAATCCAGGCCTTAATGTGGTGTCTATTCTGGTGGCCAGTTCCGTTTTTGACCAGCTTTACTATTACACTGTTATTTAGACTTGGGCTAGGAAATATCACCTCTCAACACTAGTACTGTTTGCAACAGATGACTCCCCTACAATCAACATGGTTTAGCCCAAAAGTGACTTTCAGTTCTTATTTTAAAATTAAGTGTGAATCAGGTCCAATGTTTAACCTGTGAAACAGAGTTGAGCTAAGAAATTTCACCTCTTAAATATAATTTTGCTTTCATAATTAAAATTTGCCTTCCCTCGCAGTTCATCATGGTATTGCTCAGGTCTACATGTGCACCTAAAAAAAATGTGTAAGTACAGCTCTGAATCCGGGCCGTAATGTGGTGTCTATTCTGGTGGGCAATATACAACGCAGATGAATTCCGTTTTTCATTTGCAAGGAATAAGCTGGTAATCACCAACAAGATTTGCGTTCAGTTTACTTCATGCATTTGCTGGTTATATTTGAAGGATGATTTCGTCGGTCAAGTTGGAAGTTAGTGTTTGACAAACATGACGGTATACAATGCAAAGTGCATTCCATTGACTGATATACAATGCAGACAGCTTTACAAAGCTGAATGCAGATTTATGAGTTCAGTTGGATTGCGTCTGCTTTTTTACATTATTCATGTTCAGAATTGTGTAACAATCCACACTGACAGATTAAAAGGAATCAGCGGGGCTGGGCGGAGCTTGATAGTGGGTGGTTCCTCTTATACCCCATTCATGCTGAGCCAAAAACCCAGGATATTGCCGGGGCAAGCCCTAACAACCCTGGTCGGGGCTTGCTGCAACTCGGGTCTAATGACCCGGGAATCAGACCTGGGACATTTGCTGGGCTATTCCCGTGTCAGACCCAGGTAGCCGCCAGTGTGAACGGTGCAACCCGGGTTTTTCAACCCTGGTAGCACATAATCTACTTGGTTGACGTAATTTGTCTAATATTGCCTTTGCAACAAATGTTGCCAGAGCACCAGTAAACAAATTACACAGTGTGATGACTCTGCCAGGGAAGACCCGTGTTCAGTATGAACGTGCCCGGGTCTGAGGAGCTGGGCTGATGTGTAACTTGGCAATAACCCGGGTTCATCAATCCCGGGTTTTTCCCGGGGCAGCAGTCAGAACACGGTATTAGTCATTTTCTAGTTTAAGCGTTCCCTCTCTCTGTGTACACATCTAGGGCCAGATTTACTAAGCTGCAGGTTTGGAAAAGTGGAGATGTTGCCTATAGCAACCAATCAGAATTTAGCTGACATTCTCTAGTAAGTAAGTAATGGGAAAGTGAGAGCTAGAATGTGATTGGTTGCTATAGGCAACATCTCCACTTTTAGAATGTGATTGGTTGCTATAGGCAACATCTCCACTTTTCCAAAACCGCAGCTTAGTAAATCTGGCTCATAGAGCACAATACCTGCAGGAATTGTGGGGCCCCCTATTCTGAGGGGCCCGTGTGCATTGCACACCCTACATCTATTATAGATACGCCAATGATACAGACCTAATATCTGGTGGCCATGTACATAGCCTCTACTTTTACCTTTATGGCGGTATCGTATTTAGCAACCTTTTTAGGAGTGTCAGATCTCCTGTACCTTCCATACACTAGGTGCAGGGGGTGTATTATTATACTTTCCAACGGAGACAACTGAAGACTTGGCAAAGTTTACTTTCGTGTAGGCAGAGGCAATGTGCGACACTCCAGGTGTTGTAAAACTACAATCCCCATCATGCTTTGCCAGGTATCAGCTACAGCTGTACTGGTGCAGCTTGCTGGGATTTGTAGTTTCGCAGCACAATGTGAACCCCTATTCCTGCATGATGGACCTGATAAAGATTTAACAGTCAGGGGCATAACTACAGGGGGTGCAAGGGGTGTGGCTGCTACGGGGTCCAGAAGAGAGGGGGGGCATGGCAGCCACTCCTCCTGCACTGTAAGCAAGCTGTCAGAGGCTGACATCTTTTATAAGGCAGTCACTCTAGACTTGGTCCCCGCCTCCTTGCTTTGGGTCACGAGTCTGTCACCTTCCATGACCCCTGGTGTAGGTTACTATTAAGTAGACTGTTATCAGCTACTGTTTAGTTCATGGTTGCCGACTTTTGGCAGCTTCCCTCCGGGAGATCCCGGAGAGAAGCTACCGACGCATGCAGGGGGCGGGGCTTAATGAAGCTGGTTATGCAAATCGCGCCATTAGGCTCCGCCCCCTGACTCATACTGACCCGTTTTTACCTGAAATAGGGGTCGGGACGTGGCTTGATGCCGCAAATTGCGTCATCAAGTCCCTTCCTGTGCCTAGCAACACTAGTATACTAGTCACTTGCGGGAGATTTGCTGGCTCTCCCGGTGTACTGCCCGAATTTCGGGAGTCTCCCGGACATTCCGGGAGAGTCGGCAACCCTGGTTTAGTTGTAATCATTTGACATCCTTGCCTATGAGCTCACTCAGTCTTCCTGGTTTGTGGTTTCGTTATTTAGCGTTTGGAGGTTTTATTTTCTTGATCAGTAGTTGTATGATTGCGTTCCCAGGGGCAGGACTTGAGGCCGTGGTTTCAGTGAAACCACGGGCCTCAAGTCACTTGCGGGAGATTTGCTGGCTCTCCCGGGATACCGGGAGTACTGCCCGAATTTCGGGAGTCTCCCGGACATTCCGGGAGAGTCGGCAACCCTGGTTTAGTTGTGATCATTTGACATCCTTGCCTATGAGCTCAATCAAAGTCTTCCTGGTTTGTGGTTTTGTTATTTAGCGTTTGGACGTTTTATTTTCTTGATCAGTAGTTGTATGATTGCATCCCAAATGGAGGTTCCCATGCTTGTAGCGACACCTCTGTGAATTAGTCCGTGTCTGAGTTATAGGTCATACGGTCTGACTGAGAGAGATTTATAGGGCTCTATCCGCCCTTCAGATTCACATCCCCCAGTCACTTCCTGTTTACTCATTCGCCACAATTTGAAGAGGACACACATTTCTTCCAAAGATGCACATTACTGATTGTCTTATGTCTACCCTTAGTCATAACTCAGAGCAGGGTTGCAAAATCTCAGACATTTAGGACCGGATTCAGAAATGGAAAATAAGTGAGGAAAGTTACTCCACTGCAAAACCATGTTGATTTCACAGGGGGTCAAGGTAATTGTATTCTTTGCATGCAGAAATATATCTTTGAATTGCTTACTGCACACAGATACTGACTAGCGTTACTATCACACTGTTATTTAGACTTGGGATAGGAAACATCACCTCTCAACTCTAATACTGTTTACAACAGATGAAATATGACTCCCCTGCAATCACCATGGTTTAGCCCAGGAGTAACTTTCCTCTTATTTTCAGTCTCTGAATAAGGTCCTTAGGGTCTATTTATTTACAGGGGATAATTTACTTAACCGTACAAAAATAGGTATTTTCCTATTTTTAATATAAAAAATGTCATATTCAGTGAGATCATTTCTGCCTCTTCACATTCTCCCCATTCCAGAGAGGAAACTATTATTTTTCTTACAGACTTTTGGTAAAATAATAATTTCACCCTTAGAAGTTTTCCACGGCTGTTAGGTTGGATGGAATTCTAAAACACCCAATAATCAGTCCAATGCAATGGTCCTATAATTTTATCATTTGGCTCTCTGAACTATTATCGGCAGCAAACTCCCGATCTGGAGTAGTGTGCAGCCTGATATTTTCCTGAACTGGCAGTTACTCTTCACTGGTTATAATGCATGAAATAATGACGTCAAGGGCCAGATTTACTAAGCTGTGGGAAAGGAAAAGTGGAGATGTTGCCCATAGCAACCAATCAGATTCTAGTTTCTACTTTTCTATTACATGCTTTCCCACAGCTTAGTAAATCTGGCCCCAAGTATTTATAGTCTTTGTGGGAAAAAGATGTCCTGCCAACTAATCTGTATTTGACCCCTGAGTCCTGCTCTTTTTTTTTGCGGCACGGCTACAGTTGTTTTCCACGCAAATTACGTACGTAACATACGTGCGAAAATACACATGTAGAGATAAGGGTGCGCTGTGGAGGCGAAAGTCACCGAAAACCCATCCAGGCGAGGGAGGGTTATGAGTTTTGCTATGCTATGTGCATGCGTATATACGAGCACATAGTAAATACGGATCTGTGAATCCGCTCCCATGTTACTAAGGTGACTAAAGGCAAATCCTGTCCTAAAATATAGAATTCTATACCAGCAGGCATATTACATAAGTGTCACAAGCTATAACAAACTAATTTGCCATCAATGCTGAAACCGTCATGTTGAGTTTTATGATGCCAACCGTGTAGTTGTTGCAATGACTTATCACATAGATGTTTTATATTCTGGTCATAGATCAACTTTTATTGGTTGTCAAAATATCACAATACATATATTTATAGTGCAAGACAAGATGCAGCATAGGTCAGCAGGCACAGTATCATTGGGCCTGATCCAGAATAAAGCCCGCCGTCGCTAGGACGCCGGGCGTAAGCGTAAGATCGACTCTTCAGCCGATCTGCGCATGCGCCGGGCAGATGTTGCCCGGCGTTGCTACGGCAACGGCCGGTCCTGGATCGGGCGTCCGTAGCAGCGCCGTAGGGACGCTGGAGGGGACGTCCCCCAGCGTCCCTATGTACAGGTTAGTGTAGGTGGGCGGGGGAACTAGTTAAATGAGGGTAGGAGGGCGGGCTAAGCGGCCATACGCTCCTGTGTGAGCGTATGGCCCCTTCCTTACGCCGGCTGAAGTTAGGGTAGCCTTTAGCCGGCGTAAGGAAGGGGCCATACGCCCGCACAGGGGGAGGGCCAGGGTAAGTGAAGTCCGATACGCTGTGCTTTAGTAACCACAGCGCATCGGCGTAGGTCTGGATCAGGCCCATTGAGATGAAATGTTAAACCTAAATACTTGTGCTTTATAGGCAGTTTTAGGGCATTAAAAGCACCCTCACCCCATTGTTTTCTTTGATAATAAGTGTGCAAATCCCGACCATTCATTCCCTGGTCCTGAACTGTAACAGAATTAACCATAAATGTTCATTGAGCAGTGCCCCAATTCACTTTGAACCCTGGGCAATCGTTCCTTCAACCCCCTATGTGTGGCTCTATTTTCTTCTGTTCACTGGAAGCCTCATCTTGACCTTTTAAAGAGGACTGTTCATCAGACCCTCCAACATGACCCATTCCATTAGGTACAGTTTAATCCGCTCCTGGGCTTCTAACTGTCACTCACCTGGTTTAAATGAATTAACTGATATTTAAAACCTATTTGCATCTTCAACATAGGTGGTTACCATAGTAACTGAGGAGCAGAGTAATTTGTACCTAATGGAATGGGTCATGTTGGAGGGTCTGTGTCATGTTCAAGTATATATGTGAGTATAACTCTTGACTACACAGCCAGTATTGATATTTGCATGTAGAGGGATAATTCATGCCCTCTTGGAGGGAGCATCAGTGAAGAACCCAATTCTTCTTAGTGCATCCATAATGCAAAAGGCAGTATGTAGAACATTATTTAGATGAACCATAACAGGCCCAACCAAACCTAGCTTCCCAGACCCTCCAACATGACCCATTCCATTAGGTACAATACACTCCGCTCCTGAGCTTCCAACTGTCACTCGCCTGATTTCAATGAATTAGCCGATATTTAAAAAAAAACAACTATTTGCCTCTTCAACAAAGGTGGTTACCATAGTAACTGACAGTTGGAAACTGAGAAGCAGAGTATTTTGTACCTAATGGAATGGAACAAGTTGGAGGGTATGGCTCCCTACTGGACCAAAGATGCTTAAGGATAACAATAACAGGTTTAAAAGTACACACTCAGAGCCAACTTTATGTGTGTACTTTTAGTACTAGTAACTTTTAGTAATAACAGCAACCAATCAGATTCTAGCTCTCACTTTCCTATTACTTACTAGAAAATGTTAGCTAGAATCTGATTGGTTGCTATGGGCAACATCTCCGCTTTTGACAGTGCTGAAAAATGATCAAATGGTGGTAGAGTTGTTTTCTAATATTCCACTCCATACCACATACCCTCCAACATGACCCTTTCCATTAGGTACAAAATACTCTGCTTCTCAGTTTCCAGCTGTCTGTTACTATGGTAACCACCTTTGTTGAATTGACAAATAGTTTTTTAAATATCAGTTAAGTTATTTCACCAGATGAGTGAGAGTTGGAAGCTCAGGTGCGGAGTATATTGTATCTAATGGAATGGGTCATGTTGGAGGGTCTACCATTCTCATAATGGCACAGAAGAAAGGTCAAATATAGCAACACACATGCACAGTTCTTCCTAATTCATGGGGTTAGATTGCCTTTAAGTGTAAACATTAGAATGAGTAGAAACCTCAGATCTTCACAGGAGATCTGAGTCCTTAAGGTCACATCGGTGATAGACGATGATCTTAAAGTGTCCATGCTAAATATATTCATCAGGACAGTAAACAGTTCTTTTGCTTCTTCTTTGGTGTGGAGGCAGGGGTAGAAGGAGCCTGATATCCTGGTGGCCTCATAAATGCTGGCAGGGGAATGGGTTCTCCTAAAAAATATCCCTCCTCTTCATCATCAGAAGAGGAGGAGGAGGTGGAAGAGAAAGTCGGGTATGAAAACTCTATTGGTTCCTTGAGTTCATTGCTAAGAGGAATCCTAAACGTGACCCGGGGTCCAGTTCGATTTTGACTCCTGAGGTCCGGCATAGAGCGCCTTTGAGAAGACTCACGGCAGAACTCTGGAGGAGCACCCCTCAAGCTGGAGTGTATGGATCTTACAGGCGCTATATGGTTCTGGCAGGGCTGGGTTGTCCCGGAGTGGTCTATCATAGACATGGCTCTCCTTCCTCCCCCCATTCTACGCTCTCCAAAGCTTTCTCCTTCTGGGTCGATGTTCGTTGACGTGCCAATATCCCTCGTCTCTTTGTGCGGGGATATATCTGCTTGTGCCGGACTGAGAGAGCGCTCACTGACTGCCTTTGCCAGACTGCAGGGCCGGGAGCAGTAGATTTGTCCATGACGTGGTAGGAATGGCCGCCCCAGGAGAGATGTTCCACACCTTCCGCAACAGAAGCAGCGTTCCGATGCATGCCAGTGCTGTGCACCGTGTGACAGCTGCCCTTCCTCTACTCCTGGAAGCAAAAGATAAGAGCCATTTAGGGAACATGGTAGCCTGTGTATAGCGAAATGTTAGGGGTTGACATACCCTGGAGCAATTACTGGTCTGATCATCCAGTTATCAGGTAAGCGGAACAATTATCACTTTACTGTGTGGCCGGATGGATTTCTAAAACACAATAATCGCATACCCTCCAACATGACCCATTCCATTAGGTACAAAATACTCTGCTCCTCAGGTTCCAACTGTCAGTTACTATGGTAACCACCTTTGTGGGAGAGGCAAATCGTTTTTTAAATATCAGTTAATTCATTTAAACCAGGTGAGTGACAGTTGGAAGCTCAGGAGCGGATTAAATTGTACCTAATGGAATGGGTCATGTTGGAGGGTCTTTTATTGGCAGCAAGCTCCCTATATAGAGTAATTTGTGGCCATTTTAAATGATCACACCTGTACCTCCTCCTCCTGGCTGAAATTTCCCGTGCAGCCAATCAGTGCAGAGATTGACAGGAGGCCAGAGCAGCCAATCAGCTGCAATGGCCTCCTCCTCAGCTGCAGCCCCTCCCTCTTTAGTCAGGATTATTGGCGGCAATATCAGCACCTTTCCCAATCATCCCAATAATCAGACACCTCCTGCTGGGAGCTTTACACCTGGTAATGCGTTAGGTATGTATGTGGAATTCTCAGATATCATTCAATTAGAACAAGAGGTTAAACCAGACTTTTTCTTACCAATGCTCTCCCCACAGCTGTCACAGTACTGGGCATAGAGTCTTTCGTAGCAGGCAGAGCAGTATGGCCGCTTGTCCTTCATTATATAGCTCTGGCCTCCAAGGGCACACTCACACTCAGTGCAACAGAAGTGTCTATTGTGCCAGTGGTAGCCCTCAGCCTCGGTGCACTCCACGGAGAAGATGACCTGCAAGATGAACACAAACATTTATCATATGTCGCACGTTGTTTTTTTTTACCCCCCCCCCCATTGCTCATTTGAATCATGGTGAATCAATGCAAGTGATTTCATTACTGTAACAGGTTGGGTGTCACTCGGTCTATCATTTAAGAGCCAAGGTCTATAATGACTTCAACATCTGGGATGCTAATTGCAATCAACAGGCCTAGGTAGATGGGTGTGGTTTGCTGTTCCGATGGTCTGATTGCCAACAGCAACAGCTGTCCAAATAGCCAACAGCAACAGCTGTCCAAATAGCCAACAGCAACAGCTGTCAAAATAGCCAACAGCAACAGCTGTCCAAATAGCTATTGCCAGGAAGCAGCGCTTGTTTCCGTCCGTGTTCATATCTCGATTGGGTGCACTTGTATGAGCGCGTCCATACTGTACATTGACCACGTGCCTCCACCCCTTCTATGCCACGACACACCATGCAGAACGCAAACTGGAACAGTGCAAGTTGCATTTGGGTCCGGATTGTCCGCTATTGCGCTTGCATCATTTCTGAACATGCCACACAATCGGATGTACGTCTCTTAGGGCCCGATTCGACGTGAAGCCTGCATTAATTTGGTTGCGAAGCTAATGGTGCAATCAAAATAACGCAGGCTTCACGTTGCATTGAATCGGGCCCTTAGTGTGCATTTATCAGAAAGTGGGAGATTAAATTAAATACAAATACATTACAGTCATATAAAGGCCAACACCCAATAATGCAGGCAGGATTCCTGTACCAGAGGGTCACATACTCACCTCGTCACAGGCTAAGCACCGGGGCCTTTGGAGTTCCGCGTGGTGGCGGCCACAGTACATCTGCCCCTCCTGGTAGAAGTAGATGAGGTCACATAGAAGCTCTGAACACTTGGTGCAGGTGAAACACTGAGGATGCCAACAAGAGCCCAGTCCTGCTCTGGACGCAAATACTGCCACATCGCCACCGCTGATCTGGTGCCCACACTGTACAGTGAGAAGAAGGTTTCATAAATAGCAAAATAATTATTTTGAAATCATTGTGAAAACACTTTTTATACACTGATGCTGAGCTGACATTACACATTTTTGCTATTTTGTTTTTGCACAGGTTGCTACCAAATACGACTGTCTTCAAGACTCTTGTACAGGGTTATGGCTCCACCTTGTGGCATATACATAATATTACATGACTAGGCAGCATATGGGATAATTCAAAAGGAGTGTAACAATAATAAATAAATGCAGTGCTGTAGACTC
>WWET01002763.1:31208-41810 GCA_011038615.1 Limnodynastes dumerilii | reverse complement strand
GAGGGACATGGTCAATGGGTTGTGGGTCGTCGCTGCGTACGGTTTTGTTTCGAAAGGGCCGTTCTCTCCCACCGAGCTCTAAACTGTCTGGGCGTTCAATAGCTTTTGCCTCACAGAAGCAAAGCAATTGATCCCCTGAACAACAAAGACGGAGCTCCGAAGGGTAAGTATAAATTTTACCCCAAACCTTTCCCTAATCCTTACCCTAACCCTCCCCTTCCATGACTCTAAACCTTCCCCACAGCCTAACCCTAAGACTCACCTCCCTCCAGCCAAACTCTAAGATTCCCCTTCCCCACAGCCTAACCCTAAGACTCACCTCCCCCCAGCCAAACTCTAAGATTCCCCTTCCCCGCAGCCTGACCCTAAAAATCCCAAGAGAGCGTTACTCATTTCTCCTGCGGCTTCCGACGCGTCGGGTCCAGCAGCTTGCGAAAAATAAATGGGTAACTATGCCGATCGGCATAATCACCCACTCTATGGTCAATGCACAATAAGCAATTGCACCCAGTCCAGAGCAAATCGCAAAAACTTTTATCAAACACCTCTACGGCATACATGATGTGTGGCGATTTTCACTCACATCTGGATTGGGTCCCGTGAGAGTGAAACGCGTGCATATTGTGAGTTCACTGCACTTCCTATGGATCCGGAGTTCCATTCTAGAAGTGTTTATGCGACAACTCCAAAGTGGCACTTAAATCACACTTGTGAGAGGAGGGATACATTCTATTTATACAGTAAGGGAGCATTATGCTCCCGGGAGGCTCCTGAAATTCAGGCAGTTCTCCCAGTATCCCAGGAAAGCCTGCAAATCTCCCACAGAGGCAGAACTTCTGCCCCCCTTCCTGGCAACACTAGTATTCCTAGTGTTACTAGGGGCAGGGAGGGACTTGATAATGCAAATGTGTCATCAAGCCCCACCCACATCCCTATGAAAACTAAGAAAAAGGGGCATTGATAATAAGGAGGTGGGGCTTCTGGTTCAATTGGCATAAATAGTGTCATTAAGCCCCGCCCCTAGCAGGCATCTATGGCTTCCCTCTGGGAGATGCTGGATGGAAGCTATATAAAGCCAGGAACCCTTTTATAATTATTATGATGTCTGGAAATGATCGACTCATCACACAGGCTAAAAAAAGAATTTGAGAACGTCAAATTACCCCATGAACCCTTCTAGTTAATGGGCCATATTCAGAGATCCATCAGCGAAAGGTCGACCACACCCTTATCTTTAAGTGTGCTTTTTCTTGTGTATAATACTTCCGTACGTGAATATCTAACTAACCGTGCCCTCAAACGGTCATTTAACTGGCCCCCCCCACCCACTTTCACGTGTCTGTCTCTGGACGGATTTCAACCACGCCTCTCCGTACCTATTTTCTCACGTGTGATTCACAAGTCCGTGCGTAATGGACATCCATGCATAAAATCAACGTAGATTGCGTAAATTTAGTTACTACACATGCGCAGTTCATCTGATCATAAAAATACGCACGGAATTTCCAGCAAAAACGATTCTCTGAATAGGGCCCAATATCTGTATAGGCAACGAGCCCTGATGCTCCTGTGATGTTATAAATCATCTGAGATGTTTAAATGGCCTGTGATCACACCCCTCTTCATGGTCACTAAATCATTATTATAACTCATCAGTAATTGTTCATATACATATCATATCATTTACACTACATATATGTTTCAGTGCTTTATTTTTATAGAATGTTATGGTATAGGAGGGACTTGTAAAATAACTTCATTCTGCTTATCAGTCCCTAAAATGTACATCAGGGAAAAAACTTCAAAAGGAGCTGAAGATGCTTTATAGTTATTACATATAGCAGAGTGAGCAAATATAATGGACGAGAGCTCTGTCAGTTTAGACAATGAACTATAGAAAGTGTTCGTTCAAGCAATCCCTAGAAGCTTTACTAAACAAAGGCTGACGGGGAACGTGAGCAGCCCGGGAAAATGCTGCAAGTGACCTGCGATCTATATAAGGTGAATGCACCGCTTATGTTCCCCCATTGTAGCGGATGTATGGCCAAGCAAATACTAGAAAAGGTGTTATGTCAAAAAGCTGCAATCTGCTGACTCGTATTTCAGCATTCCAGCAATGTACAATACAGAGATTTATAATGACCTATATACAATACAGAGAGCATCCTAGTCACCACTACTCAATACAGAGAGCATCCTAGTCACCACTACCCAATACAGAGAGCATCCTAGTCACCACTACCCAATACAGAGAGCTTCCTAGTCACCACTACCCAATACAGAGAGCATCCTAGTCACCACTACCCAATACAGAGAGCATCCTAGTCACCACTACCCAATACAGAAAGTATCATAATCACCACCACACAACATAGCTATGGGGTTTTTGGGATCTGTCACTCATATCAGGGGAAGAAATAGACGAGCTGGTTTGTAGTGGAAGTTTGCAGGTTTAATGTAAGGTTTGCTCATGATAGTACATAGGTAAAATAATAACAATCTTGGCAGGACTGGACTATGCCGGACTGGAACAGGTAGGCAAGACGGTTCAATACACAGACTTGGCAGGGGCGGACTATGCTGGACTGGAACAGGTAGTCAAGATGGTTCAATAAGCAGGCTTACCAGACTAACTGGAGTAGAACTTAAGTAGAAAGCAAAATTGCGGAGCTAGAGTTGCAATGTAAGCTGGAACCGGAGCTGGATTGCAAGGTAAGCACCAGGACCAGGACCAGGACCAGGACCAGGACCAGCAGGCACCTAGAATGGACGAGTTGTGCTGGCACTGAGGGATCAGTGCACAGGGTTTAAATAGCCCGCCCAGTGCACAGATTGGCTGGAGGGATCATGTGTGTTGCAGAAGAGCATCTGAGTGGCTGCTGGAATCACATGAAAGAAGGCAAGATGGCGATGCCCATGCACCAGAGGATAGTGGTGCAGATGCTTGATCCCAAACACTGTGCTGCATACATGCTGCAATGGAGACAGTACAGGAGGCTGCCACTGTTGGGTGTGGCACCTCTGGGGGGCTGGAGAGCAGGCATGACGTGGGAAAACAGCTGACAGACGGCTCCCGGTCAGGTAAGTGCGGCAGCATCTGCCGACGAGCGTGACAATAGAGAGCATCCTAGACGATACTACCCAATATAGAGAGCATCCTATTCACCACTACCCAACAATATAAAGAGCATCATAATCACCACCACACAACATAGAAAGCATCCTAGCCGACACTACCCAATACAAAAGGCAACCTAGCAATCTCTACCCATTACAGAGAGCATCCTAGCCGACACTACCCAATACAAAAGGCAACCTAGCAATCTCTACCCATTACAGTGAGCATCCTAGTGACTACCAGCCAGTAAAGAGATCATCCTAATCACCACCACCCAACATCCTAGTAATCTCCAAACAAGATGGAGGCTTCTGGACATCTGTGTACTGGAAAGCCTCCCAATAAAGCCTATAGCCAATCCACCCCTGCCACGATTATTGGGTGTTTTGGATATCCACCCTGCCCACACACAGTATGATCTACTGATAATTAGATGAGCAGACCAATGATCGCTCTAGTGTATGGGTGTAATAAGGACAATGGGGCTGATTCAGAGATGCGATTTCCACGGCACTTAGGTGCGTATATTTAAGATCCTAGAAAATTCGCAAAACTGCGCATGCGTCAGTGCAACGCCAAAACTGCGTATGCGTAGTAATAGTGCAACGCCGTTAGCGTAGCGGTTAGGAGCGTAAGTTCGCTAAGAGCGTAGGTTTGAATCGCACGCAAGCACTTAAGATCTTAAGTGCTGCGAATCTTTAAGATCTTAAGGATTTGCATGGAAATGGGCGGGGGGAGGCAGGGAAATGAGGGAAAGTGGGCGCGGGCTGACACTTAGGATCTTAAATGAACGCTCCCACGTCAGTTAAGATCCCAAATGACAGCGTATAGTTAAGGCAATTCAGTGGTGGTCTAAGTTTAAGATCCACCGCTGTTTGCAAGGGGAGTGTCTGGTTTTGCAGGGGGCTGGAACCTGCTAAGATCTTAGCTAAGGTGCGTATATTTGCGATCTTTTCGCAATCGCATCTCTGAATCACCCCCAATGTGAGTGGAAAAAAGATCTTGTTGTTACTCTATTTAAATCCAGGCTCCTTTATTTTGCATTCATAGACAATGGAGGTTCAGAGACAAGCCAGGGGACAGGGAGTTATTTTAGACCCTCTGAGGAATGTGACACATGAAATAACGCAGCACAACACAGTGTGTTCCAGATTATCTCATGTCAGTGTGAATAAAATTGCATCAGTCATAGGAAAAGAAGTTGACAATTGTGGTGTATGCATTCTAAGGATTGTAGTTAAAAGAAAGTAAAAAAAAAAGCTTTAATCGCAGCCAAAAAAATTAGTAATGTACAGTATATGCCAGTCTCTTTGCCCTTCCTCTATTTATGCCAACTTCTATGCCCTTTCTTCAACTATAAGGTCCTCTCTACCTGTTGCACCAACTACGTGGCTCCTCTCTTGTATATGCCAACCTCATAGCTCCTCCCACATATGGACCCAGCCCTCTACGGTAATGTGTAATGATAGTATGTGAGGTGGGGGTAATGTGTAATGATAGTATGTGAGGTGGGGGATATTAGCATGTGAGGTGGGGGTAATGTGTAATATTAGCATGTGAGGTGGGGGTAATGTGTAATATTAGCATGTGAGGTGGGGGTAATGTGTAATATTAGCATGTGAGGTGGGGGTAATGTGTAATATTAGCATGTGAGGTGGGGGTAATGTGTAATATTAGCATGTGAGGTGGGGGTAATGTGTAATATTAGCATGTGAGGTGGGGGTAATGTGTAATATTAGCATGTGAGGTGGGGGTAATGTGTAATATTAGCATGTGAGGTGGGGGTAATGTGTAATATTAGCATGTGAGGTGGGGGTAATGTGTAATATTAGCATGTGAGGTGGGGGTAATGTGTAATATTAGCATGTGAGGTGGGGGTAATGTGTAATATTAGCATGTGAGGTGGGGGTAATGTGTAATATTAGCATGTGAGGTGGGGGTAATGTGTAATATTAGCATGTGAGGTGGGGGTAATGTGTAATTATAGCAAGTGTGGTGGGGGTAATGTGTAATGATAGCATGTGAGGTATAAAAAATTCAAACAGCGAAAATGTCATTTCCAAGGTTTTTTCAGAGGGGAGGGGGGGTCTGTGTTCGTGAATTTCTTATTGAAAAGGTAGTAACCCTAGAATACATTTGTCCCTAAAAGTGCTTTGCACATGCACTGTATGACATCACCAACACACTGTTCACGTTGGGGCTGATTCAGAGATGCGATTGTGAAAAGATCGCAAATATACGCACCTTAGGTAATATCTGACCATGTTCCAGCCCTCTGCATAAACAGTCACTCCCCTTGCAAACAGCGGTGGATCTTAAACTTAGACCACCATTGACTAACCCTAACTCTGCGCTGGCAGTTGAGATCTTAAGTGACGTAGTAGCGTTTATTTAAGATCCTAAGTGTCAGCCCGCGCCCACTTTCCCTCATTTCCCTGCCTCCCCCCGCCCATTTCCATGCAAATCCTTAAGATCTTAAACCTTCGTAGCACTTAAGATCTTAAGTGCTTGCGATCGATTCAAACTTACGCTCTTAGCGAATTTACGCTCCTAACCGCTACGTAGACGGCGTTGCACTATTACTACGCATGCGCAGTAATGCGAATTTTCTAAGATCCTAAATATACGCTCCTAAGTGCCGTGGAAATTGTATCTCTGAATCAGCCCCGTTGTACCTGCCAGAAGTAGCCAGCCATTGTGCTGCGGAGGAGGAAGGAATGCGGAATACAAAGGTAAGTAAAAAGGAGAGAGGCTGGAGAAACATGGTGGAGAATACTGAGGGGGCCTGTAGGCACATGATGGGGAATACTGAGGGGAGGTTGGAGGCACATGATGGGGAATACTGAGGGGGGCTGAAGGCACATGATGGGAGATGCTGAGGGGGGATGGAGGTACATGATGGGAGATGCTGAGGGGGGCTGGAGGCACATGACGGAAGATTCTGTTTCCCATTACATACTTGAAAATGTCAGCTATAATTTGATTGGTTGCTATGGGCAACATCTACACTTTTCCAAACCCACAGCTAAGTAAATCTGGCCCCAAGTCTGTCTGGTACTTTCCTGTCTTGTTGTATAATCGTTTTTTTAAACTGTAAAACATATTGTAATGTCTGGTACAATACAAAAACCTGTTAATAAATCAGGGTTGCCGACTCCCGGGAGAGCACGATGTTCTCCTGGAACTGCGGTGTGTTGTATAAAAAAAATAGCTGCATAAAAAAAATACCTGCTGCGCATGCGCCAGCGTGATGACACGCCGGATGACGTCATTGGCGCGCTGTTCCCAATGCCAGAAAATGCCGCCAGCAATACTGAGGGGAGCTGGATACTTTGCAGGACACCCGTACACAAACCCTGGCAATGCCAGGACTGCCCCCCTGGTGACGCCGGGACCGCCCCCAGTGACGCAGAGACCGCCCCCGGTGATGCAGGGACCGCCCCCCGCCCCCCCAGCGACCGCCCCCAGCGACACAGGGACCGCCCCTATGCTTTTTACTTTTCTCCCTGAAATGATTTTTCAAAAGTAGTCAACCATGCCTCTACCCTTATACTATTTGCACCAATCTCTTGGAGTCTTGAGGTAGATAGTAACAGGTGGAGTATACACCCATACAGGATACACAATACAAGATTCTTTTACATACCTCCACCTGTGAGCAAGGAATCCTGGGCATCGTTCCTTGCAGGAGTAACATGGCTGACCCTGACCTGTGACATTGACTTCTGTTCCCTAGGAGAGAGAGATACAAAGCTTGTGATTGGCCCTTACATGATCTCATTATAATGAAAACACTGATAACATGTCAGACAAATGTAATATTAACGGATTCTCTTCGATTATAACTTTAGTAAGACTACAACGGATCCACAATTCCGTATGACAGGGTCCTTACGCTTCCGAATACATAAGTACCAAGTGCAATTGTGTGGGAATGGCTGTTACACATTGGAACACATTACAAATGATTCTGAATTCCGCAAAATAATCCATTCCAACGGCGGGGCGTAACAAAGCGCCATTCATACAGCGTTGTTGCGTGTCCCCACTGCGAGGGCTCGCATTGCGAATTATTAACAAACAAAAGTTGCTTTTCGGCTGTCCCTATTTCGAATGAGAGCCCTCTCAGAAATGTATTTTATGAATGAGTATGTAATTCGCTTACTCACCCATTCATTTTCGGAAGTGCCGCCACCGGGGACTTAGGGTTAGGCTGCGGGGGGAGACTTAGGGTTAGGCTACGGGGGGGAGACTTAGGGTTTGGTTATGGAGGAGGTTGGTGGAAACAGCTATCCAAGCACCATGTTCGGTGCTTCGGCTATCAATTGCTATGCCTCATCGAGGCATAAGCAATCGATATCCCAGCCAGTTCGGAACTGGCTGGGAGCGAAACGCCCTTTCGAAATAGGGCCGTTAGCTACGGGAACCCACACCCGTACAGCGTATATGTCTGGTAAGCGGGGGGGAGGTACAGTAACAGTATAGTAAGGGCTTGACTAAGCACATACATACGATCCTGCCTTACGCATGGGGTGTGTGCTCAGGGCCAGTGCTAATGTGTTCGGCGCCCGCCTGCAAACTATACTCATTGAGTCCACGGAGCACTTACTGTAGTGCAGACTGGCCCTGCAGCCTGGTGACATAGGGCCTGATCCAGACCTACTCCGATGCGCTGTGCTTAGTAAAGTCTGCACTCTGCCCGACACTCCCCCTGTGCGGGCGTATATTCCCTCGCTTACACCGGCTGAAGGCAACCCTAACTTCAGCCGGCCTAAGCAAGGGAAAATACGCTCACACAGGAGCGTATGCCCGCTAACCCCTCCCTCCCTCATTAAACTACCTCCCCCCGCCCACCTACACTAACCTGAACGTAGTAACTCTTGGGGACGCCCCCTCCAGTGTTACTACGGGCGTTGCCGTAGCTACACCGGGCAACGTCTTAACGCCAGCCAGCGTAGGTCTGGATCAGGCCCCTAGATTCATCTATGTAAATAATGATCACTTGCTTGTGTAAATATAATTACAAGACATAACAGACACATTATCATAACTTTACCTGTTAACTAAGGCCCTGATTCACACTTAATAACGTTCCTTAATATACGCTGGCTGTGTGCGTATGTTACCATTTTTTTGTTATCTGCAAATGTGCGCGGCAGAAGTTCCGCATAAGAACTCATTACGCACGGAGCTGATCTAAGAACCTGATAACATCCATAAGAAGGGGCACGCCAGCACTCCGTAAGAGAAGAATAGGAGATGTGGGTGGGGGGGGGGCATTATATTGGACAGTATGGGTGGGGTAAGACACTTCCGTTCTTGCTTTCGCAAACGCCGCACAAACATCGGCACGGAGAGTTAAAGTAGCCCCATGGGGGGTGGAAGTCAGTTCCAATCAGTAAGAATGAGGGTAGTGTTATGGGAGCGCACTTGCCACTTAGGTGCGTAGTTTGGCAAATCCGCACGTACTTATTTCCTGCTTAAGTGCAGCTCCTAAATGGATAATGGGTGACTAATGGGCAAAACAACTGATGCCCACAGATTTTCATATAGTGCCTTTAGATGGCGTAGCGCTTTACAATATTAACAATCATTATGAAATGACTGGGTGGTAACAGACAGACTGGGTGGTATTAGAGGGTCCTGCCCGCAAGCTTTCACTCTATAGCACACTCTATGGGATCATTTAAAAAGGTTCCTAAAACGGGAGTGAATTTGTGGATTTGGTGTTGGGGAGCTGCTAATGAATTCCAACCAGAAATGTCCGTTACACAGATTTGCGCAAATATATGATAAGCCACCAGCCACCGTCAAGCCCTTTCTGCTTAAGGCGGTCCTAACTCTAACAATGAGAGTCCCAATGTTGGGTCACATATATAGGTTTTTAAATTGAGAGCCAAACTTACCTAAGGAGACACCCCCTTAAAGCCTCCAAAGTAACTGCTGTGGAACAACTCCCCCTCTCAGCTGCTGCTCCCAGACAAGGGAACTTACGCTTATTTTACAGATAGAAGGGTATTGTCTGTTACTGGTTAATGACAGTGTTGCTGGGGCATGTCCAGCAGATTCCGTATGTTAGACTCCTTAGTAACTCCGGCCCATATTAAGACCACCGTTTTCTGTGCCCGTCCATCCGTAACTAACCGACTGAAGTTACTGGGCATGCGTAGTAATTTTTGTACGCTATTTACATAGTGTTTCAACCACATGTACGCAATCTACGTAGCGAAACGCTACGTAAATAGCGTACAAGAATTAATACGCATGCCCAGTAACTTCAATCGGTTAGTTACGGACGGACAGGCACAGAAAACAGAGGTCTAAATACAGGCCTCCGTTCCGTTTTTTTAATTTGGGATCCGACCCAGTCCATTATGGATGCAAAGAATGTTATTTATAAACATTGACATAGATGGAGGCTCCTCTTTTATCCACACCTGTAAGACACACCCTCCCACTGTACCTATTTATCAAGTACAGTACCTTTTTTTAATGGTCTGAACCGGCTAAAAAGGCTCCTGTACCGGATACTGACCCAGCAGTTCCCTCCCCCCTATACTCACCTTCCAGTCCTGCAGCATCTGATCACTATAACAGTGATGCGGGGACAGACTCCTACAGCTCTGCTAAAGTGACAAGACCCTCTCCTGTGACACTATAGTGACAGGACCCTCTCCTGTGATATTATAGTGACAGGACCCTCTCCTGTGATACTATAGTGACGGGACCCTCTCCTGTGATACTATAGTGACAGGACCCTCTCCTGTGTTACTATAGTGACAGGACCCTCTCCTGTGATACTATAGTGACAGGACCCTCTCCTGTGTTACTATAGCGACAGGACCCTCTCCTGTGTTACTATAGTGACAGGATCCTCTCCTGTGATATTATAGTGACATGACCCTCTCTTGTGACACTATAGTGACAGGACCCTCTCCTGTGATACTATCGTGACAGGACCCTCTCCTGTGACACTATAGTGACAGGACCCTCTCCTGTGACACTATAGTGATGGGAACCTCTCCTGTGACACTATAGTGACAGACCCTCTCCTGTGACACTATAGTGACAGACCCTCTCCTGTGATACTATCGTGACAGGACCCTCTCCTGTGATACTATCGTGACAGGACCCTGTGAGTTCTTAGCTCATACGATAAAGTGTAAAATGAGATTTTACAGCTTATCGTACATGCAAATGAAAACGGAGGAATTTGGTGGGGCAGGTCATACCCCCTTCATGGACACCCCCCCCGCAGGTCTACCAATTTTCTATTTAACAATGTTGGAAGGTATGCTGTAAGATCCTTTTTGTGGCCGCTGCCGCAGATACCATCAATGGGGAACTTTTATAAATAAAGCCTGCTTGCTTTGTTCAGAAGATGCATAGAAGATAAACTAAGCGCTGGCTGCCTGTAAGATCTTCAGGGCCAGAAGCAGAAAGATCAGTAGGATCAAAGGAGAAAACCTTGAGAAACTGGGAAG